>WNWK01016406.1:0-45018 GCA_009830355.1 Cherax destructor | reverse complement strand
ACCCTTCCCCGACACTGGGCGAATGACCCTACCGGCACTGAAGGCTAGAATGACCTATCCACACTGAAGGCTAGAATGACCCTATCCGGCACTAAAGGGCCCAGAATGACCCACCGCCTAAAGGGCAAATGACCACCCGGGACTGAAGGCAATAATGACCCCCCGGCACTGGGCTATAATGCCCCTAGCCGGCACTGAAGAAATGAAAAAAAACATAGTTACCCACCACTCGATCAATCACTTCCATGGTAGGCATAGGGCCCTTTTAAAAAAAATTTTAAAACGTCTACTTGAAAAATAAAGTTAAAAGGAGGAATAAAAACCCTCAAAATTAAAACCCGAGTGGGCTCTTAGACAAAAAAAAATAAAATTAAGGTAGGAGCAGTGGGTTTTTTTTCTAGACCTTTTCGCTCTCTTCCCATCCAGGCGTGTCATCGAGGGCTAAGTTTTTGACGGTGTCATTGCAGAGTGTTTCCGACAGTGTCGTGCAAAGGGCATCTATTATCCTGGCTACTTTTTATGGCTGAATTGTATGCCATTCTAGTAACTTATCTGTATTCATCTATCCTGTGTCATCATTTGTGGTGCCCCCTGCCCCTTTGGGGAAACCCCCCTAGTTGTATCCATCTTTGGTTACGCCGTATCTCTAGAAACCAAAAACATTTGTTTCTTGTTGGGTCCCTGGTCATGTTGCGTACGGGCAATAAACAGGCGGCCTGCTGCTCTGTCAGCAGTACGCCTTTCCCAGTTTAATAGAGGTTTTCCCACCGGACTTTTTGCAGTCATTTACCCCCCTTTCCCCCCCACAAAACAAACTTATTCTATTTTTAAAAGAAAATTATAGGTTTCGGGCCCTTTCTTGTGGGTTGGGGACTACCTCCCCCCGTCTTCGCATGGCCACACTCGTCTTACTCACGGTTATCTTTGGAAAATTGTCCCCCTCTGTGGCATTGTAGGGTTCCCGTATCTATTCGTCATATTCTGTTGGACTGCCCACTCATCAATGGCCCCAAATTTTCCTCCACCGTCGTCTTCGCCTGCTGCCCCTTTTTTTACCTTCCTTCTTGCTGATGGACCCTCCTTTAATCCCGACTCTCATTGACTTTTTGACGACGACTTACTACCAAACTTTCAGTCCCTTCTACCTCAGTCTCTTGCTACCCTCATCCCCGCACTATCCAAGTCCCGCTCACCAAAAATACTAATCATCCCTCTCCCTCTTACAACCCATTCTCCCTGCATCCTACCCCGCCCTGATGTGCTGTATGACCCTTGTGGTTTGCACCTTTTTATTATAATAATGTCCGTACTCTCCCCCCAAAATTAAACAGGCCTATGCCCTAGGTCCTTACAGGTAAACAGGAGAACACTTAAACCCAAAAAATTTACCTATGGTATAAAATTACAAAACGACACCATCCCCACAAAAAAACAAAGGACTTTTAAAGACATCTAGGTGCGGTGCTCGCCCACAATGCCACCAACCCAAAAATTTCACTCTCCTCCCGGCCACTCTGACCGGAATAATATCAAGTTTCAGTACAAATCCCGGAAAATGACTAAATATATTGCTCCCAGTTTGGGGCCCCAAAGTATATTTGTATATTTCCATTTTCTATAATTTTTTATTGTGATATTCTCGATAATGCTAAATCGTTAATATTGTGCTTTATACTATTATTAGACTATTATTTGACCTATTTAACAGCTATATTTTTTAGGTAGGATGTAATATTTTGTTGTGTTGAGTGTCTTAACCCCTTTGGGTTCAAACTACGTTATGCTGCCGGCGCTAGTTGTGGGAGGAGTCAGTCTCTGCACACCTGGGAGTTGGGTGGTTGTTCCTCTTCCCTCTCTCTTTTGGCCTGCTGACCCTCCAGTCAACACCTCCCTATTTCCTTGTTTTCGACATTGACTCTGTTGGGTAGAGTTGCATTCGGGGTGGGAATCTCTTCTCAGAACTCTGTTCACAGAGAATAGCTAGACAGTGATTATTCGACGTTGTTCTGGGGTTTTGTGTCACTTTACACTCTGTAAAATCAGGTCTCAAGTATAGCTCGGGCCTAATTCGATAAGGGATCTGTGCACCGCCACAGTTTGGGATTTTTATGCTGAAAATACTTGTGTAAGGAGTTTTTTGACTGTTTTGGAGGATCTACTTTGGGCCCCAGTTAGGGTCGATTTTCTATCTCCTTGTTCCCGCGCTGTGTTGCTGTTTCCTGTTATATTGCTGTTCTGTGAATTGGTCATTTTTCTGGGCAATCAAGCTGTTCTGGGTTTCTGTTTTAGAGCATAGCTTATGAGTTTTCTGTCGTACACTGGTTGAGTGAGTCTTAGAGTGGGGGAGGACACTCATACACACATTTATTCTTAATATATATATTATTGTTATTACTGACAAACCTGATGGTATTTTTGAGTCATTTATATATATGTGCCTCAGCACAGACTTATTGTATATGAGAGCAGTGTAGGAGCTACCCTCCTAATTCCCCCTAATTGATATCTTAATATTTTATATTTGTTTTACTTTGCCCCCTGTTTTCTACTTTGTTAAAAAACCCTTTTTAAATATCTGTTTGGTTAGTACCCTATCAGTTCAATCCTCTTAAGCTATATAATATGTCGGATAACTGGACCAGGATACTATTTGTTGAAAAACCCCAGTAACGGCTGGATGCTAGAAGGGCTATCCTTTCTATTTCACTAGATGTCTTTACTAATAGATATCGTGTCATTTTTAACAATATATGAAGCTTTTTTTATAAAACCCAATACACTGCTAATAGTGGAAAGGGAAAGCATCTATCTTACACCAAAACCCATTACCGCAATCTTAATCGTTTTAAAGGCATATAAAATCTAATACATGGAGGGTATAAGACACTTTAAATATTGTTAAGAAACTTGATTCTGAAAAGGGCAGAAAAGGTCGATTCCCCAGGTTAATATTTACCCTGGGCCTCCCCCCTCACCAAAGGAACGTATTGTACAACTAACAATGAATATAATTAAATATATTTTATAATATAATCATTCGGGGGAGTATCTAACGTGGCGTATTGGAATAATGGACTGGTGTTTGTGGGGCTTTTTATAATCAACCAATTGAAAAATTCCGTGTTGTCGTTGGGATATTCGAAGAGCAGTGCACCAGGAAGTGTCTGGCCGGTGAAAAACCAGGAAGTGTCTGGACACAAAGGGGAAACATCAGGAAGTGTCTGGACACAAAGGGGAAGCATCAGGAAGTGTCTGGACACAAAGGGAAGCATCAGGAACCCCGGGCACAGGTGAAATAGGAGTGTCTGGACACAAGGTGAAGCATCAGGAAGTGTCTGGACACAAAGGGGAAGCATCAGGAAGTGTCTGGACACAAAGGGGAAGATCAGGAAGTGTCTGGACACAAGGGGAAAAATGGGAAATGTCTGGACACAAGGTGAAGCATCAGGAAGTGTTTGGGCACAAGGTGAACATCAGGAGTGTCTGGACACAAGGTGAAGCATCAGGAAGTGTCTGGACACACGGTGGCATCAGGAAATGTCTGGACACAAGGTAACATCAGGAAGTGTCTGGACACAAGGTGGCATCAGGAAGTGTCTGGACACACGGGGAAGCATCAGGAAGTGTCTGGACACAAGGTGAAGCATCAGGAAGTGTCTGGACACAAGGTGAAGCATCAGAAAGTGTCTGGACACAAAGGGGAAGCATCAGGAAGTGTCTGGAAAAAAGGGGAAGCATCAGGAAATGTCTGGACCCGGTAAACATCAGGAAATGTCTGGACACAAGGTGAACATCAGGAAATGTCTGGACAAGGTGAAGCATCAGGAAGTGTCTGGGCACAAGGTGAAGCATCAGGAAGTGTCTGGACACACGGTGAAGCATCAGGAAGTGTCTGGACCAGGTGAAGCATCAGGGAAATGTCTGGACACAAGGTGAAGCATCAGGAAGTGTCTGGACACAAGGTGAAGATCAGGAAGTGTCTGGACACAGGGGAAACATCAGGAGTGTCTGGCTAAGGTGAAGCATCAGGAAGTGTCTGGGACAACGGTGAAGCATCAGGAAGTGTCTGGACACAAGGGGGAAACATCAGGAAGTGTCGGACACAAGGTGAAGCATCAGGAAATGTCTGGGCACAGGTGAAACATCAGGAATGTCTGGACACACGGTGAAGATCAGGAAGTGTCTGGGACGGTGAAGCATCAGGAAGTGTCTGGACACAAAGGGGAAAACAGGAAGTGTCTGGCCCCGGTGAAGCATCCCGGAAGTGTCTGGGCACACGGTGAAGCATCAGGAAGTGTCTGGACACAAGGTGAAACATCAGGAAGTGTCTGGACACAAGGTGAAGCATCAGGAAGTGTCTGGACCAGGGGAAGCATCAGGGGAAATGTCTGGCCACGGTGAAGCATCAGGAAGTGTCTGGACACAAGGTGAAGCATCAGGGAAATGTCTGGACACAAGGTGAAGCATCAGAAAGTGTCTGGACACAAGGTGAAGCATCAGGAAGTGTCTGGGGGGAAGTCACAGGAAATGTCTGGACCCAAAATGAAGCATCAGGAAGTGTCTGGAAAACGGTGAAGCATCAGGAAGTGTCTGGAAGGTGAAACATCAGGAAGTGTCTGGGCACAAGGTGAAGCATCAGGAAGTGTCTGGACACAAAGGGGAAACATCAGGGGGGTGTCTGGACACACGGGGCATCAGGAAGTGTCTGGACACTTTTAAGCATCAGGAAGTGTCTGGACACAAAGGGGAAGCATCGGGGAAATGTCTGGACACAAAAGGGGAAGCATCAGGAAGTGTCTGGACACAAAGGGGAAGCATCAGGAAGTGTCTGGGCAACGGTGAAGCATCGGAAGTGTCTGGACACATGGTGAACATCAGGAAGTGTCTGGGCACAAAGGGGAACATCAGGAAGTGTCTGGACCGGTGAACATCAGGAAATGTCTGGACATAAATGAAGCATCAGGGAAATGTCTGGGCATAAAATGAACATCAGGAAATGTCTGGGCATAAGATAAAGCATCAGAAAGTGTCTGGGCATAAGGTGAAGCATCAGGAAATGTTTGGACTAAGGGGAAACATCAGGAAGTGTCTGGCACAAAATGAAGCATCCCGGAAGTGTCTGGGAAAAAGGGGGAAAAATCAGAAAGTGTCGGGCACAAAAGGGGAAACATCAGGAAGTGTCTGGACATAAGGAGAAACATCAGGGAAATGTCTGGACATAATGTGAAGCATCAGAAAGTGTCTGGACTAAATGAAGCATCAGGAAGTGTCTGGACACACGGGTAAGATCAATAAGTGTCTGTACACAAGGTGAACATCAGGAAGTGTCTGGAAAAAGATGAACCATCAAAGTGTCTGGGCATAAAGGGGGCTGGAAATGTCTGGACATAGGTGAAGCATCGGAAGTGTCGAAAATAGGGAAGATCAGGAAGTGTCTGGGCATGGATGAAGCATCAGGAAGTGTCTGGACAAAAGGGGAAGCATCAGGAAGTGTTTGGACATAAGGTGAAGCATCAGGAAGTGTCTGGACACAAGGTGAAGCATCAGGAAGTGTCTGGACCAAGTTTAAGCATCAGGAAGTGTCTGGACATAAGGTGAAGCATCAGGAAGTGTCTGGACATAAGGTGAACATCATAAGTGTCTGGACATAAGGTGAAACATCAGGAAGTGTCTGGACACAGGTGAAGCATCAGGAAGTGTCTGTACACAAGGTGAAGCATCAGGAAGTGTCTGTACACAAGGTAAAAATCAGTAAGTGTCTGGGCACAAGGTGAAGCATCAGGAAATGTCTGGGCACAAGGGAAACTATCAAAATAGGGATATGATAAAACCCAGGAGGTGGTAGGTGAATGAGACTCCATATTTGTTATTCCGCCTTTCATTATACCCTACAACCATAACACAGGTATCACCCAGTTTAATGTATGTCCCAGTCTTTATTAAACTCCATAGGAAACGGGTAAGGTATCTGAGACGGCGAATGTTAGTATACCAGCCTGCTAGTAGGCGTTTACCTGGAGAAGGTTCAGGGGTCAACGCCCTGCGGCCCAGTCTGTGACCAGGCCTTAGACGTTAGGACCAATATCACCAAAAAAATACTTTGACAAGTAATTCCTATATTACATTTACATGTGTTCTTCACAATGTAATTTAATCATTGTAATGGATAATATTAATGATCGAGAAGTACTCGGGATTAAGTAAACATTCATTTCATAATAAATTCATATAGTCACATCTTTGCCAGTTAACTGGCTTATTTTCTAGTAATTAAGAACTATATATATACTTATCTTTTTATTTACTACAAGTACATGCTAATTATAAAGTCTAACTGACATCAATGACATTCTACTATATAGAAAGCACTTGTTATGCCGGGCGTTCGGAGAGGGCCGAGTGGAGTCCCAGTTTGGCCCAGGATGCGACACACAGTCCACCTAACACCCGGTACATATTTTACTGATGGTGGACATACACATCGGTGTAATAAACACGTTCGATATTTCCACCTTATGAAATCAGACCCAGACCCTCACCGTGTGAGCGGAGCTGACCTCCCGAACGCATAAGGGCCTAGAGATCTGGAATTCACTACCTGCTCGGTAAAACATCTGACTGCTTACTAGTCTAGGACTGTGCTTAAAATCATCATCTCTCAATACTAAACAACACTAGTTTATTAAAACGTCTGCTAATCCATAAAATAGTGCTGTTAGAATCATTATTTGTAATATTGTTATTTGTTATGTGTAACTAAAGATTCTTATTCTTTAAATCTCCATGTTTGACTACCTTGCGTGTATTAAGATAACAAGTTATTAAAATAACTACTCTTATTTTGTCTGGCCGGGCATGATAGTGGCTTCTTTGTATATGAATCAAAATTGTAATTATCATTGTAACTGCAAACAAATAAAATCTTTATCTTTTATCTCTGAGGTGGCTGAGAACTGTGTGATCTGGGTTGGTGGATGAATTAGTGTAACTATTTAAACCTGGAATTTACTAATACCTTTTACATAGCCCAGTTATTTGCTATTGAAAACAAATATTGAAGTCTCCCAGTATTACTGTCTATAAATTTATTATCAATTCGAGACAAGACTCTTAAAAAGTCCTCTAAGAAACTGGTCATAGGTGGGGGCGATAACTGGATTCCTACTAAGATGGGTTTGGTCTTGGAAGTATACTTCAAACACATAGAATCTCCAGTTTATTGTCATTCAAATCAGGTCTTGGAGTTTGTAGGCTAAGTCATTTCTTATGGCATGTACCGCACCTTTCTGTTCCATCTAAGCGTTTTTACATTATAGCCTTCTATTTTGACCTCGTGGTCAGTCATCGTATCATTGACAGAATTCAGAGATGGATATAACTGCACCCTAGTTCTGTTTGCTATAATCTAATCTGCAATTTTGGAAAAAAAGTGATCTCACTGACATGAATAAAGTGAAAGTATGTTTTTCATAAAACAATCATGTCATCCAATATAGCGAGGATCATTTGTATTAAAATTAAGTAAATCAATGTCATCACTGCCAAGTAATTGTGCTAAGTGCATTTGTTACAAACAAAATGAAGTCTGGCATCATTACCATAATCTTTCACACATCCATTATGCCATAGCCCTTACACAATTTTACATAAGGTATATTTACTGTTCTTCTCTTTCGTACATTAGTACAGTGTATACATATGTCTGGTGGTGTCTGGAGATAATGAAATGATTTCAATTGTCTCACATTGACCTAAGTGTGCATTACATATAGAGGTATTCTAGCTACTGAACCGTCATTATCACCATCCCTTATCTGCCTGTTTGCACCTGTAATATAATTTGAGGTCCTGGATTAGTTTGGATATTGCCATAACAGCATGCTATAAGAGATGTACTTTTGCTGTTTTTGTTTGTGTATGCGTAGTTGCCATATCTTGCACTGATAATTGCTTTGTATACATTACTGGTTAAGATGGCAGCTGACCCCAGGAGTGGCCTCTTCGCTCTCGGGCTGCCAGGAGAGGTTGTGCGGCGCAGCTCCCGACCTAGTCTTGGCGCAACTTCCGTTTTTCGGCAAGATGGCGACCAGTATGAGGAGAGGCATAGCAGGTGTGTGTTTTCAATTACTACAGGGAGCTATCTACCCAGTAAATGCTTCTGTTTTGCTGCCAGCGATTATCCGTGACACCTTTGGTGTTATCAGCGATAATGACTACGGAGTTGCCTGAATGGCTCGGGGAGATTTTTGTGTGAGAAATTCAACACGGCAGGCGTGTGTGGGGAGATAGTGGAGACGTACCGGGAGAATGTATCATCGTCAACACTGGTTAGAGGTCAGACTAAAAAGGATGTTTCGACCTACTAACTATACTAATGTTAGAGTGAAACGTGTGCATTCCAGAGGACATTAGGAGTGGACCTAAGTGAAGTATTTCAACAATATGGTGTAAGTGCACACGACAACAATGGGGCGTTGGACGGACGAATTTATGAAGGATTGCACTGGGGACTCCTACACTTTAAAATGACCTTAAAAACGCCCCGTACCGTCATATGTCATCTTTGAGCCAATTTAGGGCAGCAAGTGTTTGGCTCACTTACGCAGGACGGCGTAAGGCTTGCAGGAAATGTGTGGGGCATACAGTCATATGGCGGCGGGGTGCCCCGCAGCCTGGCGTGAAGAATGGGACTCCCATAATGCCTGTGGTACAGACCACTTACCCAGGAACCTGTACCTGCGAATGTGGTAGAGATGGGTAATGTGGTTAAGGCGAGATGTAGTGCAAGAGGAGTGGAGGACCGTTGTGTAGCGCTCCCTGAGCGCTGGGTGCTTCGCCAGTGGGTGAGAGGTTGGAGGCAGTGTACTAGAGACTGATGGGACGGTGGAGGTGTGCAACAGAGGAATTGCCGAGAAACCAGTGCAAGAGATGATAAGCACTTTTCTGGCTGGTTGGAGGTGGATGCCTGGGGCAGGCTTGGGCATTGCAGGAGAGGAGGAAAGGCTTGTCAAGCTGTTAATGTGTTAGAGGAAGGGCAGACAGGCTACAGAGGCGAGAGGTGGAGTGCATTGTAGCATAGGGAAGAGAGTGAGCACGGATGAGATGGAGGTTTAGGAGTTAAATCTAGAGAAAGGGGGCTGTGAAGCATCGGATGATGATGTTCTAACGCCTGGCCAGCGTTCGAGCAGAAGGTATGGAGTGGAGGGCCAGGAAAGGGACAGTGGGGAGATCAGGGGCGGGAGGGCATGTGTGAGACAAGACAGGACTAAAAGGTAGTATAGTAAAGAGTGCCACAGGTAGAACACAGGAAACGGGAAAGCCCCGTTGGGTATTCCAGTGTTTAACAATAAATGCCAAATGGCCTTAGGGCTGAAGTAAGCGTAGTTGGATGGAGGTTATGGACGATGTGACATAGACGTGTATTTTATACAAGAAAGCGTAACTTCAGGTGTGGTAGAGATTTGAGATTAAGGGGTATCAAATATTTGCAGGTAGCTCGGGAAGTTAAAGGGTGGGGTGGCGTTGGGTGTGAAAATCCAGCCCCTTCCGATTGTTAGCTTGGGAGGAGGAGGAGGGGGAGAGTAGTGAGGTGGATGGAGTGTTGGGAGGCATGGGGTGTGCTTTGTAGGTATTACATTGCCTGCTGACAGTAATCGTAGAGTTAAGGAGGAGTTTGTGAGGATGTCTTGACTTTTTTTATTTGAGAGGGCTGTAATGATTACGGTGATACAGGTGGTGACTGGAACTGTATTATTGGAAAAAAGATGTGGAACCTAGAGGGCAGGTTGTAGGTTAGAGGTCTTGCGTACATTATTGGGAGGTGGGGGAGTATTAGATGTGGTGGGGGGTTGGGGTGTAGAGCATGCGGCCATTGAGAAGGGATATGTGCCAGATTAGATCGAGTGTATGTCACAAAAAAGGATGTTACAGTGGGGGAGGTTACGCCTTACGTTAGATAGTTTCAGATCATCGTGGTGTTATAGTGGAGGTGAGCGTGGGAGGAATGATGGCAAGGTACAATAGTTTTGGAAAGATGAATGTAGGATTTGCTGCGGGAGGAGGAAGAGCGGGCATTGTTGCGAATGGTGCAGGGGTCATTATGAAGGAAGGGCAGGGAGCAGAGAAGGATTTTCTGGAATGGTGGAAACAAGTGCGAAGAAGCAGAATAAGGGAATGTTACAGAAATAGAGGAGTGAGGAGGAGGCTGGGTGGAAGTTTGGTCTTCAGGAAGTATTTAGAGGATCCAAGGCTATAGCAGGAATGTTGTGGGGGAAGTGGCGGTTTGGGAAATACGGGACTTGAGGGTAGGTTAAGGGCATTCAAAATGACCGCTTTGGCGTGACATAAGAGTCAGGGGAGAGCGTGAGGAGGCGTTGTAGAGGATAAACCATCTGGTTGCGTGTGCGACAGTTCGGGGGAGACAGGCAGAGGTGTACTACGATAATGGGGTAGAAGTGTGTACGAGTGGAGGTGGCTATAATTAGGACAAGTGTTAGGAACGACAGATGGTATAAGCTTAATTATGCTGATTTTGGTTTGAGAGGAAATTAGCGGAGAGGACAGAGGGTAGGGAGGATTAGTAGAAGAATCATGTGCGTGTGGGAAAAGGAGTGTGAGAGTTTAGAGAGTGGAGTATAAGTGACGGGGGAGGTGGGGAGGCTGTGGCTAGTTTAACGTTAGGAAAGGCACCAGGTATAGATGGAATACCTAATGACTTTTACGTATTAAGCAGGAAGCGTTGTGAAAATGTTTGGTGCTTTTGTTCAATTGTATGAAGAGAAGGGGCGGTTGGGTGAAACGCAAATCAGGGTGGTTGTTCTGAATTGCCGAAGAAAGGAGAAGAGGACAGCAGGAAATTATAGGCCTTATCCCTCATGTGTAGAGGGGATTATAAAATTTTGCAAAAAATATTGGGTAATAGGATGAAAATGGTGCTTGACAAAGTCATACATCAGGGCAGTTCGGTATGCCTATTAATTGTTAGAAATGAATGTGGGACATGGGTGATGCGTATCAAGGATTTTATTGAGTAGGAAGGCGAGAATTCTGGGAATTGATTGGAAGGAAGCGTATGACAGTGTGGATCGACGAATATTTAGGAATTATGTTGAGAAAGGGGAAACGAGGGATATGGAGAGAGAGGACATTGCCGCGTGGTGAGACTTTGTATAATTGACCCAAGGTGCAGGTGCAGGTGACGGGAAGTTGGGACGACAGGTGATGATGGAAGAGGACACAGGTGAGGTGTCCATTATACTTAAATCTGACCAGCGTGTTGCAAGATTCTTTATAGGTTAATAGGAAGGAGTGGGGAGGAGAGTGGGCAGGGGACTTGTGGTGTGGGAGTAGTGGGAGTCGTAGATGATACAACTGTACTAGTGGGTGGGGGGGAGGAAAGGGTTGGCGACGTGGGACGTATTATAAATTTTTTTGGGGCGGCTGACAGGGATGAGGGTCAATGGTGCGAAATCTAAGTTATTGGAGAGTGGGAATGTGGGTGGAGGCTTGGGAGGCGTATGGATGGAAGGTTGTTATTAGGATTAAAATTTGTGGAATGTATAGGCGGATGTGGAAGAGGCTGAGGCGGGTAAATTCTTGACAGGTGGTGGGTAGGGCTCTGGGTAGAGCTGAGGAGCTGGAGGCCGGGAGATGTAACACTAATGAGGTGGTGGTGGTGAATACTCTTGTATATGGTAAGGTGTGATGTAGCTGCCGTGTATCCTTTGAGGATGGAAGAGGTAAGAAAGTGAAAGGAAAGTGTTAAGGTATGTGTGGGGTATGGAAGGCCATGGCGTGGTTAGAAAGGAGGTCGTTATGATGAAAGTCGAAAAGGTGAGTTGGGACTTATTCCCTTGGAAAATAGGGTGAAAGCTGTGTATGTAAAACAGTGTTTTTTTGAGAAAAGGGGAGTGCGGGGATTGTTGCGTGTAGGGAGGTCATGGAAGGATGTACGAGAAAAGTGGTGGGAGGAAGGAATTGCGGGTGTGTGAAGATAGCAAGGCAGTTGTTGATGTGAGGAGCCTAAAAGGGTAAGGTGGGTAGGCTGGGAGGGTTAGTAGGGTAGGGGTGGTGCAGGGCGGGAGTAGTTCCGGTTTATAATTGGAGAAAATTTGGGGATTTAGAAAGATGCGTTTCAGGCCCAAGGGTCAGGAAGTAGTATATAGATTTTTATTGGGTATATTGAGCATGCTGAGACCAGCATTGGTATCAGAAATGGGGTTGATGAGTACGAATGCATGTCAGTGAATTGGTAGGGATTAGGGAAGAGACAGCCTATATGTATATTATTGCTTTTTGTGAATGTTAGAGGTAGTGGGGCTGTGGCTTGCAAGGGTTATTGTGGGGCACACAGCGGGAGGGGGACATTTTCGCTCTTGAGGGCAGGCCTTAAGTTTTGATGTGGAGAGGAACATGAGAAAAGTAGGACGGGCAATTAAGTAATGTAGTTGCCGGATTTTTACGTGTCGTGGGGAATGCGGGAGGTGGGTGGGGGTCTGTGAGGTCAGGAGGCGTTATCGGGTAGCGATGTATAGGACCATGGTAGAAACAGGATATTATGGAGAATGCTTAAATGGTGCAGGTTTTCTGAGGTATAGATCTTTGTAGTGAAAACTATTCACGATGATTAAATGTAGTGTAGAGAATGGACTGTGGATTTCAATGTGGGATAGTAGTAGGTAGGGTGGGGGTAGATTTGTTGCGTGTGTATAGACGTCTAGCTGTTTGATCCTGAAGGTGGAAGACTGGAGACTAACATACTCTGATTTTGAGGATTGAGGTAAAGACAACTGACGAAAGGGGGCATGGGAATAGGAGGATGAAAGTGTGTATCAGGATGGATCATACTACATTAGGACGTGACGAAGGACATGTTCAATTAAATGGAGTACGCCAGCCGGGGTTTTTAGTGGTGTTAGAGGATGTGTTATTGAGTTATAAGCCATTTTCCAAATCATGCTTATGTAGGAACAGCTGGTTCCTTCAAATAGTGTGGTAAATTATGTTATATTGCTTTAATGTGTTGAGAAACACAAAAGTTCAGAAGATAATTTTTCATCAATATTGTAAAAGTTTCACTTGTTAAGAGGTGATATACCAAGAATACAGTTTCCTTAATTAATAAGACGTGAAAATATTAAGGAAGTATGTATGCTTAATGAGGTTTATGCATTCTTTTACATGGACATAGGCTTTATGGCTATGACATGAATCACTTTGATTATTGTATTGTATAATGTTAGATTTTTGTATTTACTGTTAAATAGTCATTGGCACTCTTGGAGATGATTGTAGGGTTTAAGCTAATATGTTGCCATATATTGTACTGGTGAGATAACAGTCATTATATTATTATGGATGTACCGAAGGGTGTTTTAGATTTCTGTATCATTTTGGCTGTTATCATGTATTTGTATTTAAACAATCTAGGAGTTCATGAGGAAATAGTGAGAACATGGCACAGAAGTAGTCATTTTGTTCTAGTGTGATTACCCTGCCAGTATATCATTAAGGATGTTTTCAAAGAATGCATATAAGTATAAATATTATGTAGGTATATAATTGTTGGTCAGGTTTATTGTTCGTTATATACAGAATGTGACACTGCTGAGTTATTTTGTATTTGTTGCTCTGGGACAATAGTGGGCGCAGTTTTGGTAAGAGATTTTTCTTATTATGTACTATGGTTTTATAATAAAATATAAAAAAAAAAAAAAACTGTTGGGCTTTCACTGTCAAGGTACTATCACCCCATTGCCTCTTCCAATCCCCATGACTGATTTCCTTCTTCATCGAGCAGGAGAAATATAAACATAATTATAGCAGCCTGTACCCTCTAATGCCAACCATGTTCCTTTCTTCACTCTCTTTATTACTTCACAACAAAACCTCTTTAAAGGGGGGCTCCCTTGTCACGGTAAAGAGGCTGCTGGTCTCAGGAGTGGACCTCTTGGTCTTCTTCCTCAGACCCGAACCTGTTTGCCCAATCCCCCTCCGCCTTTCCCATTTTCCCATCCTCCTTTTTCTCCTCCTCCTCCTCATTCCTCCCTTATTTCCTTCCCGTTTTGCCCTGAGGAACTTCCTCACATTCTAGTTCTAGGTAGTGGGGAAGATACCGTGGTCCAATCCCCACATTTGTTGAGGTTCTTAGCGGTAATTTCCCATGGTATCTGGATCGTCTCTGGGTATGTCGATCTCTCCGGTCTTCGAGGTGGCTTTGAGTATCTTTAGGCTGACAGGTGTATCTCTGGATTTAACGCCCTTTGTTCCACCGTTTAGTCCCATTTTCCCATCAGCAGGTATATATTGCAGAGATCCTTGAGGAAATGACCTCCAAACTTCGAGCCATCAAACACCCAGCTCCTTCCCAAATCCCATCATCTCATTCTCACATTCTGCTCAATCATCTGCAAAATTTTTCGTTTCGCATTTTCTTCCATAATGATTTCACTGTCACAAATAATGTCACTTCCTTCCTCCTCTCAGCAAACCATATCTATCTTCCAAAATTATTGTAGCTCAAGACATTCTCCCACGCCACCTCCACCATAACAATAATGTGATACAAAACTACCATCTAACGGCGGTTTCACCGTAACATTTTCAGAGCTGAGCCGATTTTAATCTGGCAGACATCCTTCACGAAGGTATGTTTACACTTGCTCATCTCCTTACCATTTGGTCACTCATTCTCCTCAATAACGACGAAGACTCCTTAACTCACTTCACTTCTCTAGTTCTCATCTTTTCCTTAATGTCATCATATCTCCAGTCACACCTAACATCGCACACAGCAAGATTCTCTCAAATGTGTCACATTATATCTCTCATAAATCCTCCCCACCCCCAGCGACACGTCAGATAGAGGCATGGCTCATGTTACACACTTCATGCCTTCCTCACACTGATTCACTCACTTCCTTCCTCTCCTTCCTCCTGCTATCACTGAAAGGGGGCTGACTTCTTTCATACCCACTGCCACCCCACCTTAATCTCCCAGCTACCTGATGGCCCTTTTTGGTTCCTAAATTTACACAATTCAGCTACGCCTGTAGAACATTTTTGACAGCCATATCGCCTCAGTATAATCTCTCCATCTGTCTTACTTCAGTTTCATGTTACTCTTGCATTTTATTTAAATTGAATGCTAACGGGGCTTTCTCTGGGTGTCTTTGTTCTGCCTGGGTGGCACTCCTTTACCATACTTCCTAGCCTGTCCTGTCTCACACTGTCCTTCGCCCTGATTTCCCATCAGCCCTTTTCTTCCCTGGAGTTCCTTCCATCTACATCTTCAGCCTGAACGCGTCAGGTGTTAGAACATCATCAATCCGATGTCTCAGCCCTCTTCTAGATTAACTCAAATTACCGCGTTCACTTTCCTTACGCACAATGGCCCCACCTCCGGCTTGTAGCCCGTCCGCCCTTCCAACACATTAACAGCTTGCTTCCGTACAAACCTGTTGTTCTTTGAGGCATTCACTGACCAGCCAGAGTGCTTATCATCTCTGCATTGTCTTCAAGTACCTAGCCAGACACTTCACTGCCCATCAGCCTATACATGTTTCCACCCTCATCCACTGGCGGGCACCCAGTGCTTCTCAGGGAGCCGCCACACGGTCTCCCACTCCTGTACTACATCTGCCTGGCATTGGCCTATACCACACTGCAGGCAGGCAGGTTCAAGGGGCTTGTAATTACAGGTACATTATGAGTCACTGACGCCAGGGTTGTGAGGGTGCGAATCCCCGTCACTACATGATCGTGCCCCACAGCCACCTGCAGTCTTACGCTGTCCTGCGTAAGTGACAACACTCTGCGTCCTAAATTGTCCAGCATGCATATGATTTGCACGGGGCGTGCTTTAAGGTCATTTTTGGGCAAGAGCTCAGGCACCCTTCAGCAAATTTGTCCGACCAACGCCCCATTGCTGTCGTGTGCACTACACCATACAGCAAATACTCACTAGTCCACTCCTGTCCAATGTATATGTTTCACGAACATGGGTGCAGGCAGCTGAAACACTTACTGACCTCTAATTCAGTGTTGACGATGATAGCATTTCTCTGGTAGCGTCCCACTATCTCATACGTTCTTCTGCTGTGTTGGGACTCACAAAATTTTTTCCTCCTCGGCTGTTCAAGGCAACCTGCAGCCACACCAAGTTGATAACACTAAAGGTGCTCACGATATCGCTGATGGCAGCAACAGAAGCATTTTACCGTGTAGATAGCTCGTAGCCACAATACACACCGTGCCTACTGGTCGCCATCTGCCGAAAATGAGGCTGCGCCAAGATTCGTCAGGAGCAGCTGCGCCGCAATTTCCTCGTTTCGAGAGTCAATGCCAAATGCAAGGCTACCCATTACCATTGGTTTACTCACTACTTTTTCGCCCAACTATTTTTCTTCGCTTCAGTGTCCTTTACTCGTGAGTTCTGAATGAATGAATGAACTATCTATTGCCACAACATACACAGCTTATATACTAGGGGTGGTGTTACTTCAGGGTGGTGTTATACTTTCCAGGAGTGGGTGTTATACTCCAGGGAGGGTGCTATTCTCCAGGGTGGGGTGTTATATTTCCAGGAGTGGGTGTTATATTTCCAGGGTGGTGTTATATTTCCAGGAGTGGGTGTTGTTCTCCTGTGAGTGGGTGCTGTTCCAGGGTGAAGAGCACTTCATGAGGGGGTGTTATACTCCAGGAGGGTGCATCGCCAGAGAGGGTGTTGCATTTCCAGGAAGTGGGTGTTAAGAGTTTCCAGGGCGGGGTAGACTTGTGCGGATGTTATACTGCCAGGACAGTAAAGAGCATTGCCAGGGCGGGTACAGGTCACAGGGTGGGTGTTATACCGCCAGGAGTGGTGTTATGGTCGCCAGAGTGGTGTTGAGCCGCCAGGAGGTGAAGAGACGTTACAGGAGGGTGTTATATTTTCCAGGAGGTCTTATTTCCAGGGTTAGGTGCCATATTTCTAGGGTGGGTGTTGGTTTTAGGCGGGGTGTTGGGCGGGTGTTGTCTCAGCCAGGAAGAAGGCATCTACGGGAGGGCGCCAGCCTAGGCGTTATATTTCCAGGGTGGGCGTTACATCTTGGGGGCATAAAGATTTGGGAGCGGGTGTTATGTTCGTCAGGGAGGGTGTTATATTTCCAGAGTGAGGTTATATTCTCCAGGAGGGCAGCCACTATAGGAGTAATATTTGGCTGGTAGATAGGTGGTGGTGGTCAAGGTTGTCATTACTGATCATCCTTCTCGCAGGTTCCAGTGTTGAAGACATTCTGCCAGGAATTAGCGGGAAGAGCTGGGAATGATAGCATGGGCTGTAGAATGTGCATTGTGAGGTAGTATTGTTTGATGTAATGCTGACAGTATTGATAATAATAACGACGAGGTTGGGCACAACGACAAGGTTACAACAACGATTGAGGGTGGCACAGATTATAGGTGATAACACGAGGGTGACAATAACGACGAGGTGACACACGAGAGGGCACACACGATGAGGGTGACAACAACGACGAAATAACGACAGCGTTGAGAATAATGACAGCGTTGAGAACGATGGGGCGTTCGAGAACAACGACAAGGTTGAGAACAATGACAAGGTTGAGAATAACAATAAGGTTGATAATAACGATTAATCTTGAGCTGGTTAATGATGAGGGTGACAATACCCATAAGGTTGAGAACAAGATTAATCTGACAACAATGACGAGGTGACAATAATGACAAGGTTGAGAACGATAATCTTGACAACAGTACGATAATAACAACAAAGGCTGATAATAACGATACTCCGACAACAACAGCGTTGACAATAACAAGGTTGAGAATACCCACCCGATAATGACGAGGGTGATATCGACGACGAGGGTGACAACGACGAGGTGACAACAACGACGAGGGTGACAATACCCATGTTGAGAATAACGACAAGCGTCGACAAGGCCAAGAATGGCGATGTTGAGAATAACGACAAGCTGACAATAACGACAGAATAACGAGCCAAGGTTGAGAATAACGACAAGGTTGAGAATAACGACAAGGTTGAGAATAACGACGGGCCGAGAACACGACCAGCGGTTGAGAATAACGACAGCAGTTAAGAGAACACGATAAGGTTGACAATAACGACAAGGTTGAATAACGACAGCAGTTGACACGACAAGGGTGAGAATACGATATGTTGAGAATAACGACAATAACGACAAGGGTGAGACACGATAAGGTTGAGAATAACGACAAGGTTGACGACAGTTGAGAATGAATAACGACACGTTGAGAATAACGATATGTTAAGAACAACAATAGCAGTTGACACACCCGTGTCTGACGTCAACGACAAGGTTGAATGACAATCTGACAAAACGACAGGCCACGACGTTGCCGATAACACCCACAAGCGTCGATAACGACGAGGGTGACAATAACGACAAGCGTTGAGAACAATAACAAGGTTGACAATAACGACAAGGTTGAGAACAATAACAAGTTAATAACGACAAGGTTAAGAATAATAACAAGAAATAATAACGACAATCTTGACAATAACGACAAGGTTGAGAACAACAACAAGGTTGATACCACGATATGTTGAGAATAACAATAACAGCAGTTGACACACCATTGCTGTTAAGAATACCGTCAGTTGGATATCAACGATATCGATGAGGTGACAACGATTATGTTGAGAACACGACAAGGTTGAGAATAACGACAAGGTTGAGAATAACGACAAGCGTTGAATAATGATAAAGGTTGAGAACAACGACAAGGTTGAGAATAACGATACCTTGACAATAATGATGAGGGTGACACGACAAGTGTTGACAATAACGACAAGCGTTGACAACAAGGCTGAGAATATCGGATATGGTTAAGAACAAGGTTGATAATAATGACAATCTTGAGGGTCACGACAAGGTTGAGAATAACAAGGTTGACAATACCACAAGGTTGAGAACAACGACAGCAGTTAAGCAACGGGGTCGCAATAAAAGGATAATAACGATACCTGATATCACGACGAGGGTGATACGACAAGGTTGAGAATAATGACAAGATGACAATAACGACAAGGTTAAGAACAACAATATGTTGACAATAACGACAATCTTGATACACGACGGTGACAACAACGACAAGGTTGAGTCAACAACGAGAAAGTGAGAAGGCGCCGATGAGGTGACACACGATGGCAAGGATATCAATGACAGACAAAGACCAATGACAAGGTTGAGAATGACATCAATGATAAGGTTGAGAATAACACAAATGAGAATAATGATACAGTTAAGAATAATAATACAGCACACACGATAAGGTTACCACGACGAGGGTGACAACAACGACAAGGTTGAGAATACCCCATATGTTAAGAACAACAAGGTTGACAATAACGATAAAGGTTATAACACAGGCCATTGATATTGCACGATAACATTGATAATTGGAATACTGATAATAATCGACGATAATATTGGATAATGACAACGCGCTGATAATAATAGCATTGATAATAAGAATACGACAACAAATAACATCACTTCCTGTGATCAATATTATTAAGAATACTGATAATATCAACATTACCAGCACTTCAGACAATATTATCAAGAATACTGACAATATCAATAATACGCCGGTACTTCAGATCAATATCAAGAATACTCGACAATATCAACACAGCTATTTCAGATCGGGCGTCAAGAACACTGACAACATCAACATTGAGCCAGCGCTTCAGATCAATATCAAGAACATTCGACAACATCACACATTACTTCAGACGGTCATTATCAAGAACACTGAATACACATTACCAGCATTTTCAGATCACATCAGAATATTTGATACATCACATTGGTGATTCAGATCAAGAGTGCTCCTGAGTGCGGACCTTTAAGTTGCCTGAATATTTTTCTTGTTCTCGTGATCTTCGATTTTTGCTCATAACTGAGAATGTCTCGCACAGCCCGCTAACATTCTGTGCAGCACAAGCACAAATTTCATGGTACATTTCGATTATAAAGAGCTGTGCTTCTCTGTATCAGTTATTGAAGGTAGCTCAGCATCCTAGAATGGCGGGGATAACTTTCAAAATGCTTACTCAACTTTCTCACAGTGCGACAAATATTTACAACGAGTGAATTGCATTAGCAGCAGACTCCTGACCATTTATGTGAAACAGTGCATAGCAGATCACCATTAGACAGTGAAATAGTGTAGCAGCAGACTCTGACCATTGCAGGTGAAACAGCGTAGCAGCAGACCTGACCATTGTATGCAGTGAAATAGCGTATGAGCAGACTCTGACCATTGTATGCGAAACAAGTGTAGCGAGCAGACTCTGCCCATTGCATGTGAACAGTGTAGCAGCAGACTCTGGGACTGTTGGGCATATGTGAAACAGCAGCAGCAGATTTGACCATTGATGCAGGCAAATAGCATTTGACCATTTATATGTGAAATATGTAGCAACAGATTTTTGACCATTATGTGTGAAATATTGTAGCAGCAGATCTGGACTGTTGAGCATGTGAAATGAGGCAAAGAGATTTGACTATTGCATGTGTGAAACATTGTACAGCAGACTCTCTGACCATGTGAAACAGTGTGTAGCAGCAGATTCTCAGAGTGAAACATTGCAGCAGCAGATTTCCACCATTGCATATGTGAACAGTGTAGCATGAGATTCTGACCATTGTATGCGTGAAACATTGTACAGCAGACTGACTGTGGCTGCAAGTGAGTCAGCAGCAGCAGACTCACCATTGCATGCGAAACAGTGTAAAGCAGCAGACTTGGCCATTGCATGTGTGAAATACAGCAGCAGACTTGACACTGTATGTGTCAAACAGCAGCAGACTTGACCATTGCATGCGAAACATTGTAAGCAGCAGATTCTGACCAGATGTGTGAAATATGTAGAGACTCTGACAATTGTGGCGTCAAACAGTGTAGTGCAGACGGACAGATGTAAGGAAACATTGCACGCCAGTTGACCACATGCTTGTGAAACAGTGTAGCAGCAGACTTCCGACCATTGTATAAGTGTAATATCGTGGAAGCAGCAGACTTGTCCATTGCATGTGCTCAAACATGTAGTTGTTGATTTGACTGTTGTATAAGTGCACATTTAAGAAGTAGCTGACTGTAAGGAAACAGTGGAGAAAGAGACTCTGACCATCATGGGCGCAACAGCAGCTGAGCAGACCTGACCATTGCATGGGCAAAACAGTGGTGCTGCAGAACTGACCATTGCATGTACGAAACAGACACCAGACTCGCCATGTGCTCACTGACAGCAGACCCTTACCTCGATACTTTCAACGGGCTCGTTCATGCTCGCCCGGTCAACCAGGTTGTTACACGACCTGACTATTTACGTGCGAAACAGCGCAGCGCTACAGACTGTATCACACTGGCGTGAACATTGACAGCAGACTCCGGGACTATTTATATATGAAATAGCGTAAGGCAGACTATTGCATGCGTGAGCGTAGCAGAAGACGACCGATTACGTGCGAAATATTGTAGCAGCACTCTGACTATTGCATGTGTGAACAGCAGCAGACTTTATCATTGCATATGTGAAGTGTGAAGGGGCTATGACTCTGACTCATTGCATGCGTGAAATACAGTACTCCTGACTATTGTATGTGTGAAACAGGCCAGGCAGATTCTGACTCGCCAGGGCGTATAGCAGCAGACTTGATCATTGCATGCAAACAGTGCAGCAGCAGACTGCATGTGTCAGTGTAAAGAGCAGATTTTGACTATTGTATGCAAGTCAGCAGCACTGACTATTGCATGTGTCAGTAGTAGCAGCAGACGACCACAGATGCAAGTCAGTGCAGCATGCAGACTTGACCATTGTATGTGTCAGCAGCAGCAGACTCGACCATTGCATAGTGTAGCAGCAGACGACCACTGTGGTGTCAGTGCAGCAGATCTGACAGAGGTCAGGTGAATATTAAGACCTGAACAGCTGCATGTGTCAGTGTAACAGCAGACTGACTATATGTGTCAAATATGCATTCATTTCTGTTACATTTCCCATTAAATAATTTTGGGCTTCTGAACAGCTCACATATGGCCGACGCAGCTAGAGCCAGGGATAGTATCTATTCTGGTTTGAGTATGTTCGCACATTTGTTGATGTAGTAAAATAGTAATTAAAAACTTAGAAACGTTGAATCCTTTCCCATAAATGACTGCTTGATTGGCTTCAAATCTCTTGATTGCCTCTGGGCTTTACTAAAATATTGTCACTACTTTGAGCTGAGCAATTATAGGTGCCAGTTTTGTTGAAGAAATTGTTTCTATGCACACCAGTGAATGCTGCTTTCTGGTCGGTTTCAAATTCTTAAATGCTAGCATATATCTAAACTGTATATATTTATTAATTTGCATTTTTTTAGCTGCCAATTTTTATCAAATTGATTTTAAAATCAGAATCAAATATTTCTTACAGGATTGTAGAAAATTTCAATCAGTAGTCCCTGCTTATAGTATGAAGGTTGCTGGTTGTAAGGAGGGTCACTTGTAATGACGATATTACATTTATACACATCATTGTACTATGGCAGTGTCACCGAAAGGGCAACATCTGGGCCCATTATAGAGAAATACATTAATATTTAGTTTTTATGAAACATTTGAGACTGGGCTGCAACACAAAGTTTCTATCATGGAAAGATAAATCAAATTTTAATTAATTTACTCAATTGTTGACAGTAAATAGAGTAAATAATGGAAGTTTCATTATCGCAAGAGAAATGGTACGCTAGTATTTGAGTGAAGCTTGCCAGCAAACTTTACTATCATCTACTCTTCTTTGTTACACTCAGGCCTCTATACAGATACTCATCAGTGCTTCCAAATTTGCTTGATTTACTAATTTTATTTTTGAAAATGCTTTAGCTCACAGACTAGTGAAGATGGAGAGTAGCAGTCAGCAGCAAACTCTCTTTAAATGTATGTCCTCCTCGTTGATTACGTAGCAGGTGCCATGTGTTACATGAAGGTCATGAGACATAGCTATGGGTGCCACATGGCTACTAGATAGTCTCAGATCATCAGACAGGTAGGTGTTGAGTGAGAGCAGGTTTTGGTGTGAATGGCTCTAAATATTTTGTAATCTGCTGACACTATACCGTGCAACCTACATAAAAAGTAAATTCATGATTTCATGTGAGGTTACAGCCTCTAGAATGATCACATGCGCTGCAGTTAGACTTGTGTGCAAAATCGAGAATTTATGAATCTTTATCTATCAGAAACTTTCCTAGTTTCGGAACATTCTCGGCGAATTTTGAGCTGGTTTACCACTCATTATTACTTCAGAACACTCTGATTGGCATCAATTTTTCAACGACGACAAGGCAAGTGTACTTCTTCCGAACGGTTTTCAGAGCCACATGAAAGACCTGCCGGATGCCTTGCGGAACAGAGAACTTTGAGAGGGCAGCACAAGATGGCATGCCGCAGCTGTCCGTCTATTAAAAATTCATATTAGAAAGATGCACTTTTAATGACGTTCTTCTGAAAAGCCGTCAGTCGTAATACTACGCAGACACGAAAACCTGAGAATACGTGACATTGTCACTCAGCACTTCAAAGAGAGTGCAGTGGACGTGAAGAAATGTGAAGCAGCTTCTGGCACTCACGCCCAGCTATACCCATCGAAAGGATCCATCATCTTCAGACATGTCAGATCTGCTTACATTTTGTGGAAGCCTGCGGTACCGACCTTCTGACAAGAGTTGCTGCGATTGTCATGATGCACGTTAACATTGGTGGAACGCTGACCATCACTTCCCGGTACAACAGCGAAAGCAAAGTCACTTATTGCCTTAAAGTACATAATGATTTTATCAGTCACCACAAGGCGAACAGCGAAAGTGGCACCGATTAACATGCGCTCCAATCTGGCAAAGTCTCAGGTAACAGGGCGTGCCTTCTGACAAATGCAAAAATACATCTGTTAGTACCCTGTCAAGAAAATTGTAACAGTATTCAGATGATTTGAGATATAGACAACATTGCATCAAGTCTAAATACAGAACACCACTAAAATTAATACCGCGCATTATACCCATTCCTAAGAATACTGCATTGCAGAGACGCAACCAGAATCACAGTTATTATCGAATTGAATTTTCCAAACTGCAATTATCCAGCATTTGTGACTTGATTACCTGAAGTGACGTACATATCTCGTCGTCTGGATACTGGTACAATTTTTCTTGACAGGAATGCTAACAGATCCTTTGTTACCTGCATTTGTCAAGAAATCCTGCCTGCTGCCCGGGGACTTTTGCAGAATTAGACATTTATTGTCAGGCAATTCTTTCCTTTTGTTCACTCAGAGTGACTTGATAAATCATTGCCCAACACTAAAACCTCAGAATGACTTTGCTTTCACTGTTGTACCAGGAAGTGAGTAGGTCAACGTTCCACCATCGTTAATGAGTACATCATAAATAATCACAGCAACGAGCCTCTTGTCCCCCGGAAAGGTCAGTATTACCACAGGCTTCATAAAATATACCAACAGATCTGACATGGCAAGAGATGATGGATCCTTCTATGACAGCAGTGGGTATAGCGAAATATTAGTGCCAGAAAGCCGTTTACATTTCCTTCCATCTCGCATACTTTGAAGTGCTGGAATTTGACAAGTAAAATGCAGTATTCCCAGGTTTTCGTGTCATGGAACAGTAATTGTTGGCTGAATTACGGGCTTTTTCAGAAGAACGTCATTAAAGAAGAAGACATCTTCTAATAGATTTTAATAGATTTTATAATGCGGCAGAAAGTGACTTTAGCACCTCCATCTTGTCTAATAAGGTCCCGCTGCCCTCAAAGGATTCTCTGTTCAATGCTGCATCCATCAGGTCTTTCATGTGGCTCTGAAAACCGTTCGGAGAAGTACCCCCCTTTAATGTTGTCGTCGTTGAAAATTGATGCCGATCGAAAAGGTGTTCGGGGTTACAAAAATTTGTTAGAAACAACGAAAATATTGCCGAGAGTCGAAAACTAGAAATTTTCCCCCGTTAAATTAAAATTCATAAAACTACGATTTTTATTTTTGGGGTCCCCAAACAAGGCCCGATGTTCATTCTAGGAAATGTATGTGGCCTCACATGAAATCATGAATTTATTTTTATGTAGGTTGACAGTGAAGTCACAGTTCAAAAATTTGGTTTTTTTACACCAAACCCATCACCACCTTTTTAACACCTCCCCGTCACTTGATGAGCCGGTTTATTTAAAAAAATTGTAGCACCTTTTATGTACTACATGACTTCATGTACCGAAAGCACCTGCTACATGTGCTTGAGGAGTTTATACATTTAAAGAAGTTTGCGCTGACATATTTATCTTCATAGTAATTAATCTTGGAAACATTTTAAAAAAAATTAAAAAAACCAAGCTTAAATTTAGGCTTACAGCATCTGAAAAAATTTTTGGGATGTAACAAAAGGGAAAATTTTAGTGTTTGCAAGCTCACTTTCAAGCCTCGCATTAGCATTACCATTTTCTTTAATAATGAAACTTATTTTTTACTTATTTACTGTCAATAATTGGAAAATTAAATTTAAAAATTTGATTTATCTTCCATGATGGGTTTTTTATTACCTTAGTCTAAAAATGTCTAAAACCAAAAATAGTAATAGATTTACCAAAAGGGATTTGGGAATCTTTACCACTTTCACTATAATTTTTTTAATAGTAAAAATGATGTATGTAAAAGTTAATATCGACTAAAAAATGCGATCCCTCCTTTAAATTTGGTTTTCAAACTGGCCCCCTTTTTAAATATGTTTGGGGACTAATGATTAAGAATTTTCTACAATCCGTAAGAAATATGATTCTGATTTTTAAAACCAATTTTTTGAAATTACAAAAAAAATGCCAAATTAATATAATATACTTGCAGTTTAGATATACTAGATTTAGGTTTAAACCGACCAGAAGCAGCATTCACTAGTTATTACATAGGAAAAATTTTTTTAATAAAACTGGCACTGAAATTTGCTCAGCTCAAAGTGAGTGAAAGTATTTTATTAAAGCCGAATGGCCAAAAATTTGAAGCCGATCAAACGAGTCTTTGGGGGAAAGGGTCCAACGTTTCTAAGTTTTTAGTTATATTTTTCACAACAAATTTCGAACATATAAAAACCCAAAATTTAAAAGATACCATCCTGGTCAAGCTGCGTCAGCATAAATAATGGTTTTCAGAAGAGGTAAAAACCCCAAAAATTTTTTAAAAGAAATGTAAAAGAAATGAATATTTCAATTTTTTACAATAAGGCCCAGTCTCGTACACTGAAAATACAATGGTCAAGCCGCACTGACATACAATGGTCGAGTTCCACACTGACACATACAATGGTCGTCTGTGCCACACTGACACATACAATGGTCGGGAAAATCTGCTGCCACACTGAAAATACAATGGTCAAGTCTGCTGCTACACTGACACATACAATGGCCCTCTGCTGCCACACTGACAATACAATGGTCGAGTCTGCTGGGTACACTGACATACGGTCAAGTCTGCTGCCACTGACATACAATGGTCAAGTCTGCTACACTGACATAACAATGATCAAGTCTGCTGCTATACTTTTCACACATACAATGGCCGGGCTGCTGTTACAATGTTTCCACATACAATGGTCAAGTCTGCTGCTACACTGTTTCACATACAATGGCCCAAATCTGCTGCTACTGTTTCACATATAATGATAAAGTTCTGCACACTGTTTCACATACAATGGTCAAGTCTGTGCTAAAAATTTCACATGCAATGGTTAAGTCTTCTGCTACACTTTTCACATACAAGATCAAGTCTGCTGTGAATATTTCACATATATGGCCGTGGCTGTCCCAATGTTTCACATAAGGCCCAAATCTGCTAATTTTTCCCCATACAGTCAAGTCCAGCAGCACAGCCTGGTTGACCAGGCGAGCACCAGACGAGCCTGGCCATGGTCGGGCCAGAGTAGAGAAACTCGAAACCCTTTAAAAGTATATCAAAGGGAAGTCTGCTGTCACAATGTTTCACATAAATAATTGGGTTCACAATGTTTCACATACAATGGTCAATTCTGCTAACTGTTACACCCCATAAAAGGTCAAGTCTGCTACACTGTTACACCCATACAATGGCCCAAGTCTGCTGCTACACTGTTTCACCCAAAACAATGGTCAACTTTGTTACAATGTTACACCATACAATGGTCAAGTCTGCTGCCAATTTTTGGGAACATAAATGGACAAGTCTGCTGCTACAATGTTACACCCATACAATGGCCGGCCTGCTGCACACTGTTTCAAAACATACAATGGTAACTTTTTTGTATAATGTTTCACCCATACAAATAAGTCTGCTACTACACGGGGTTTGACACATAAATTGTCAAGTCTGTTGCAAATTGTTTCAACATACGGTCAAGTCTGCTGCTACATTTTTTCACATAAATGGCAAGTCTGCTACACTGTGGACACATACAATTGCCAATGTTACACTGTTTCCCACAATGGCAATTTCTGCTGCTACACTGTTTCACATACAATGGTCAAGTCTGCTGTTTACACTGTTTCACATACAAGGGCAAGTCTGCTGGTACAATGTTTCCACATACAATGGTCAAGTCTGTCCCAAACACGTTACATATACAATGGTCAAGTCTGCTCAAATGTCCACATACAATGGTCAAGTCTGCTGCTACACTGTTTCACATACAATGGTCAAGTCTGCTGTTAAATGTTTCACATACAATACCAAGTCTGTTTACACTGTTCCAATACAATGGCCGCTAAAAAGTTCTTACATACAATGGCCAAGCCTGTTGCCCCCTTTTGCTATATACAATGGTCAAGTCTGCTGGTACATTTTTTTCAAAAAAATGGTCAAGTCTGCTGCCATTTTTTTCAAAAACAACGGTCAAGTCTGCTCCCAACACTGTTTCCACAAAAAGGTCAAGTCTGCTCCCAATTGTTCATATACAATGGCGCCCCTAGCACTGTTTCAACACATACAATGGTCAAGTCTGCGGGCACTGCCCCTGATATACAATGGTAAAGGTTCACTGTTTCCACATACAATGGTCAAGTCTGCTGCTCCACTGTTTAAATATACAAGGGTTTTAGTCTGCTGCTCAACACTGCTGAATTTCCACTGTTGTAAATATTTTGTCACCTGTGAAGGGTTGAGGCTCCGCCAGTGAGCATTTTGAAAGTTATCCCGCCATTCTAGGATGCTGAGAATACCTTCAATAACTTTGGTCACAGGGCACGTAACATGTCAAGTGTACCATGAATTTTGTGCCCGTTAACGTACACAAGTGTTGAAAATTTGAGGCTGATTGCATGAGACGTTCTCGAGTTATGAGCAAAAATCGAAAGGTCTGAGGAACAAGAAAAAATATTCAGGCAACCCATTAAAAAGGTCCACCTCCAGGAGCACCTATTGATCTGAGAGTGCCGGTGGTGTTGATGTTGTCAGTGTTCTTGATAATATTGATCTGAGAGTGCTGGTGGTGTTGATGTTGTCAGTGTTCTTGATAATATTGATCTGAGAGTGCCGTGGTGGGTTGATGTTGTCAGTGTTCTTGATAATATTGATCTGAGAGTGCTTTGGGGTTGATGTTGTCAGTGTTCTTGATAATATTGATCTGAGAGTGCTGGTGGTGTTGATGTTGTCAGTGTTCTTGATAATATTGATCTGGAGTGCCGGTGGTGTTGATGTTGTCAGTGTTCTTGATAATATTGATCTGAGAGTGCTGGTGGTGTTGATGTTGTCAGTGTTCTTGATAATATTGATCTGAGGTGCCGGTGGTGTTGATGTTGTCAGTGTTCTTGATAATAATGTTATCAGTGCTATTGTTATCAACGTTGTCATTATCAATATTATCGTCGTTATTATCAGTGTTCCAATTATCAATGTTGTCGTTATTATCAATATTATCAATGCTGTTATCAACCTTGTCGTTGTTGTCAACCTTGTTGTTGTTCTTAACCTTGTCGTTGTTCTCAACCTTGTCGTTGTTCTCAACCTTGTCGTTGTTGTCACCCTCGTCGTTGTTGTCAACCTTGTCGTTGTTGTCACCCTCGTCGTTGTTGTCAACCTTGTTGTTGTTCTTAACCTTGTCGTTGTTCTCAACCTTGTCGTTGTTCTCAACCTTGTCGTTGTTCTCAACCTTGTCGTTGTTCTCAACCTTGTCGTTGTTCTCAACCTTGTCGTTGTTCTCAACCTTGTCGTTGTTCTCAACCTTGTCGTTGTTGTCACCCTCGTCGTTGTTGTCACCCTCGTCGTTGTTGTCAACCTTGTCGTTGTTGTCACCCTCGTCGTTGTTGTCAAGATTGTCGTTGTTGTCAACCTTGTTGTTGTTCTTAACCTTGTCGTTGTTGTCAATCTTGTCGTTGTTCTCAACCTTGTCGTTGTTGTCACCCTCGTCGTTGTTGTCAAGATTGTCGTTGTTGTCCAACCTTGTTGTTGTTCTTAACCTTGTCGTTGTTCTCAACCTTGTCGTTGTTGTCAACCTTGTTGTTGTTCTCAACCTTGTCGTTGTTGTCAAGATTGTCGTTGTTGTCAACCTTGTTGTTGTTCTTAACCTTGTCGTTGTTCTCAACCTTGTTGTTGTTGTTCTCAACCTTGTCGTTGTTGTCAACCTTGTCGTTGTTGTCACCCTCGTCGTTGTTGTCAAGATTGTCGTTGTTCTCAACCTTGTCGTTGTTCTCAACCTTGTCGTTGTTCTCAACCTTGTCGTTGTTCTCAACCTTGTCGTTGTTCTCAACCTTGTCGTTGTTCTCAACCTTGTCGTTGTTGTCACCCTCGTCGTTGTTGTCAAGATTGTCGTTGTTGTCAACCTTGTTGTTGTTCTTAACCTTGTCGTTGTTGTCAACCTTGTTGTTGTTGTTCTCAACCTTGTCGTTGTTGTCAACCTTGTTGTTGTTCTCAACCTTGTCGTTGTTGTCAAGATTGTCGTTGTTGTCAACCTTGTTGTTGTTCTTAACCTTGTCGTTGTTGTCAACCTTGTTGTTGTTGTTCTCAACCTTGTCGTTGTTGTCAACCTTGTTGTTGTTCTCAACCTTGTCGTTGTTGTCACCCTCGTCGTTGTTGTCAACCTTGTCGTTGTTGTCAACCTTGTCGTTGTTCTCAACCTTGTCGTTGTTGTCAACCTTGTCGTTTTTGTCAAGATTGTCGTTGTTCTCAACCTTGTCGTTGTTGTCAAGATTTTAGTTGTTGTCAACCTTGTTGTTGTTCTTAACCTTGTCGTTGTTCTCAACCTTGTCGTTGTTCTCAACCTTGTCGTTGTTCTCAACCTTGTCGTTGTTGTCAACCTTGTCGTTGTTCTCAACCTTGTCGTTGTTCTCACCCTTGTCGTTGTTGTCAACCTTGTCGTTGTTCTCAACCTTGTCATTGTTCTCACCCTTGTCGTTGTTGTCAACCTTGTCGTTGTTCTCAACCTTGTCGTTGTTGTCAACCTTGTCGTTGTTCTCAACCTTGTCGTTGTTCTCAACCTTGTCGTTGTTCTCAACCTTGTCGTTGTTCTCAACCTTGTCGTTGTTCTCAACCTTGTCGTTGTTCTCAACCTTGTCGTTGTTCTCACCCTTGTCGTTGTTGTCAACCTTGTCGTTGTTCTCAACCTTGTCGTTGTTCTCAACCTTGTCGTTGTTCTCAACCTTGTCGTTGTTCTCAACCTTGTCGTTGTTGTCACCCTCGTCGTTGTTGTCACCCTCGTCGTTGTTGTCACCCTCGTCGTTGTTGTCACCCTCGTCGTTGTTGTCAACAATGTAGTTGTTCTCAACCTTGTTGTTGTTGTCAACCTTGTTGTTGTTGTCAAGATTGTCGTTGTTGTCAACCTTGTTGTTGTTGTCAACCTTGTTGTTGTTGTCAAGATTGTCGTTGTTCTCAACCTTGTCGTTGTTGTCACCCTCGTCGTTGTTGTCAAGATTGTCGTTGTTCTCAACCTTGTCGTTGTTGTCACCCTCGTCGTTGTTGTCAAGATTGTCGTTGTTGTCAACCTTGTTGTTGTTCTCAACCTTGTCGTTGTTCTCAACCTTGTCGTTGTTCTCAACCTTGTCGTTGTTCTCAACCTTGTCGTTGTTCTCAACCTTGTCGTTGTTGTCACCCTCGTCGTTGTTGTCACCCTCGTCGTTGTTGTCACCCTCGTCGTTGTTGTCACCCTCGTCGTTGTTGTCACCCTCGTCGTTGTTGTCACCCTCGTCGTTGTTGTCACCCTCGTCGTTGTTGTCAACCTTGTCGTTGTTGCTAACCTCGTCGTTGTTATTATCAATACTGTCAACATTACATCAAACAATACTACCTCACAGTGCACATTCTACAGCCCATGCGCATTTATCATTTCCCAATAACATTTCGCTAATTCCTGGCAGATAATGTTCAACACTGGAACCTGCAGAGGATGATCCAGTAATGACAACCTTGACCACCACCACCTATCTACCAATAAATATTACTCCCTTCCCTGGAAGTATAACACCCTTCCCTGGAAGTATAACACCCTCCTCTGGAAGTATAACACCCTCCCCTGGCAGTATAACACCCACTCCCAGAAGTATAACACCCACCCCCAAAGGTATAACACCCACCCCTAGAAGTATAACACCCACCCCTAGAAGTACAACACCCTCCCATGGAAGTATAACACTCTTCCCTGGCAGTTTGACACCCACCCCTAGAAATATAACACCCACCCTAAGAAGTATAACACCCACCCCTAGAAGTATAACACCTAACCCTGGAAGTATAAGACCCTCCCCTGGAAGTATAACACCCTCCCCTGGCAGTATAACACCCTCCCCTGGCAGTATAACACCCTCCCCTGGCAGTATAACACCCTCCCCTGGCAGTATAACACCCACCCCTGGCAGTATAACACCCACCCCTGGCAGTATAACACCCATCCCTGGCAGTATAACATCCACCCCTGAAAGTATTACACCCACCCCTGGAAATATAACACCCACTCCTGGAAGTATAACACCCTCTCCTGGCAGTATAACACCCTCCCCTGGAAGTATAACACCCCCTCATGAAAGTATAACACCACCCCTGGAAGTTTAACACCCTCCCCTGGAAGTATAACACCCACTCCTGGAAGTATAACACCCACCCCTGGAAGTATAACACCCACTCCTGGAAGTATAACACCCACCCCTGGAAGTATAACACCCTCCCCTGGAAGTATAACACCCACTCCTGGAAGTATAACACCACCCCTGGAAGTATAACACCACCCCTGGAAGTATAAATATATGTATGTTGTGCCCAATAGGTAATTCATTCATTCATTCAGAGACTCACAGGTAAGGACCCACTAGGGGCGAGGGAAAAGTGGGGACAGACGAAGAATAGCGGGTGAGAGGGTAAACCCCAGTAATTCAATAGGTAAACCTTGCGATTTTGGCATTGACCTCTTCGCTCTCGGGCTGAGAGGTTGTGCGGCGCAGTAGCTCCTGACCTAGTCTTGGCGCAACTTCCGTTTTTCGGCAAGATGGCGACCAGTATGAGGAGGAGACGCAACACAGTGTGTATTGAGTTACTACAGGGAGCTATCTACACAGTAAATGCTTCTGTTTTGCTGCCAGCGATTATCCGTGACACCTTTGGTGTTATCAACGATGACCTTTACGGAGTTGCCTTGAATGGCTCGAGGAGAATTTTTGTGAAATTCAACACAGCAGAGGCGTATGAGAAGATAGTGGAACGCTACCAGGAGGAATGTATCATCGTCAACACTGGATTAGAGGTCAGGCTAAGGGATGTTTCGGCCTACTATACTTATGTTCGTGTGAGAAACGTGCCATTTGAGACCTTAGGAGTGGACCTAAGTGAAGTATTTCAACAATATGGTGTAGTGCACACGACAACAATGGGGCGTTGGTCGGACGGAATTTATGAAGGATTGCCTGAGGGCTCTTACACTTTAAAAATGACCTTAAAACGCCCCATACCGTCATATGTCATGCTGGACGAATTTAGGACGCAGTGTTTGTCACTTACGCAGGACAGCGTAAGACTTGCAGAATGTGTGGGCATACGATCATATGGCGGCGGGTGCCCCGCAGTTCCTGGCGTCGAGAATGGTGACTCATAATGTACCTGTGGTACAAGCCCCTTTGAGGAACCTGTACCTGCGAATGTGGTAGAGATGGGTAATGCCAGTTGGGCAGATGTAGTACAAGGAGTGGAGGACTGTTGTGTGACACTCCTGAAGCACGGAGTGCTTCGCCAGTGGGTGAGTTGGAACATGTACTAGAGACTGATGGGACGGTGGAGGGTGTGCAACAAGAGGAATTGCCGAAACGGCAAGAGATGATAAGCACTTTTCTGGCTGGTTCGGAGGTGGATGCCGGGAACGAACGGAACATTGCAGGAGAGGAGGAAAGGCTTATCCAAGCTGTTAATGTGTTAGAGGAAGGGCAGACAGGGCTACAGAAGCGAGAGGTGGAGGCCATCATGTGCATAGGAAGAGGAAGAGCACGGATGAGATGGGGGGGTTGGGGTTAAATCTAGAAAGAGGCTGGCGAAACATCGGATGATGATGTTCTAACACCTGGCCAGCGTTCAGGCAAGAAGGTAATGGTGGAGAGGCCGGGGAAAGGACAGTGGGAGATCAGGGAAAGGCGGGGACATAGTGGAGACAAGACAGGACTAAAGGTAGTATAGTAAAGAGTGCCACAGGTAGAACAAAGACACCCAGGGAAAGCCCCAATGGCGTATTCCAGTGTTTAACAATAAATGCAAATGGCCTTAGGGCTGAAGTAAAGCGTATTTGGGATGGAGGTTATACTGAGACGATATGACATAGACGTGTGTTTTATACAAGAGCATAACTTCAGGTGTGGTAGAGATTTGAGATTAAAGGGGTATCAAATATTTGCAGGTAGCTCGGGAAGTAAGGGTGGGTGGCAGTGGGTGTGAAGAATCCAGCCCTTCCGATTGTTAGCTTGGGAGGAGGGAGGAGGGGGAGAGTAGTGAGGGTGGATGGAGTGTTGGGAGGCATAAGGGTGTGCTTTGTAGGTATTTACATGCCTGCTGACAGTAATCGTAGAGTTAAGGAGGAGTTTGTGAGGATGTCTTGACTTTTATTTGAGAGGGCTGCCAATGATTACGGTGTTGGGTGGTGACTGGAACTGTATTATTAGGAAAAAGATGTGGAACCTAGGGGGGCAGGTTGTGAGTTAGGGTCTTGCGTACATTATTGAGGGAGGTGGGGGTATTAGATGGTAAGGGAGATGGTTGGGGTTTAGAGCATACCTTCGTGAGAAGAGGATATGCTGCCAGATTAGATCGAGTGTAGTGCACAAAGGATGTTACAGTGGGGAGGGTTCGCACGTTAGATATTGGTTTTTCAGATCATCGTGGTGTTATAGTGGAGGTGACGTGGGAGGGAATGGTACGCAGGTACAATAGTTTTGGAAGATGAATGTAAGTTTGCTGCGGGGGAGGAAGAGCGGACATTATTTGCCGAATGGTGGAAGTCATTATGGAAGGAAGGGGCAGGGGAACGGAGAAGGATTTTCTGGAATGGTGGGAAACAAGTGCGAAGACGAGAATAAGGGAATATTACAGAAATAGAGGTAAGGAGGAGGCTGGGTGGAAGTTTGGTCTTCAGAAGTATTTAGAGGGTCAGCTGCAGGAATGTTATTGGGGGTAGTAGGTTTGGGGAAATACGGACTTGAGGGTAGGTTAAAGGACATTCAAAATGACCGCTTTGACGACATAAGAGTCAGGGAGGCATTGAGGAGGCTTTATGGGGGATAAACCATCTGGTTGCGTGTTGCGACAGTTCAGAGACAGACAGAGATGTACTACGATAATGGGGGTAGAATGTGTACAGGGGTAGGTGGCTATAACGTGGGACAAGTGTTAGGAACGACAGATGGTATAAGCAATTATGCTGATTTTGGTTTGAGAGGAAATTAGCGGAGAGGACAGAGAGGGGTAGGGAGGAGGGATTATTGAGGAAGGAATCCTGTGTCGTGTGGGAAAGAGGAGTGTGAGAGTTTAGGAAGTATAAGTGAGCAGGAGGTGGGGAGGCTGTGGCTAGTTTAACGTTAGGAAAGGCACCAGGTATAGATGGAATACCTAATGACTTTTACGTATTAAACTGGGAAACATTGCGAGAATGTTTGGTGCTTTTGTTCAATTGTATGAAAGAGAAGGGACGGTTGGGTGAAACGAGAGACGGGGGTGGTTGTTCTGGTGCCGAAGAAAGGGAGAAGAGAACCTTGGGAAATTATAGAGCCTTATCCCTCATGTGTGGGGATTATAAAATTTTGCAAAAATATTGGGTAATAGGATGAAATTGGTGCTTGACAAAGTCATACATCAGGGGCAGTTCGGTATACCTGGTAGAAGTATGAATGTGGGACATGGTCGTATCAAGGATTTTATTGAGATAGGAAGGCGGGGTGTTCTGGGAATTGATTGGGAAAGGGAAGCTATGACAGTGTGGATCGACGAATGTTGGGAATTATGTTGAGAAGACAGGGATATGGAGAGGACATTGCCGCATGGGTAGAGACTTTGTATAATTCAGCAAAGGTGCAGGTGCAGGTGAACGGGAAGTTGGGACGACAGGTGATGATGGAAAGGGATTGAGACAGGGGTGTCCATTGTCACAAATCCTATTCGCGTGTTTGCAAGATTTTTTATAGGTTAATAGAGGAAGGAGTGGGAGAGAGTGGACAGGGGAGGCTTGTGGTGTGGAATAGTGGGTACGTAGATGATACAACTGTACTAGTGGGTGGGAGGAAGGGTTGGCGAACGTGGGACGTATTATAGAGATTTTTGGGTCGGCGACAGGGATGAGGGTCAATGGTGCGAAATCTAAGTTATTGGAAGTGGGAATGTGGGTGGAGGAGGCTTGGGAGAGGCGTATGGATGGAAGGTTGTTGATAGGATTAAAATTTGTGGAATAGTATATATGGCGGATGTGGAAGAGGCTAGGCAGGTAAATTCTGTGGAGGTGGTGGGTAGGGCTCTGGGTAGAATGAGGGGGTGGAGGCCGGGAGATGTAACACTAATACAGAGGGTGGTGGTGGTGAATACTCTTGTATATAGTAAGGTGTGGAATGGGCGGCCGTGTATCCTTTGAGGATGGAAGAGGTAAGAGAATTACAAAGGAAAGTGTTAAGGTATGTGTGGGGTATGGAAGGCCATGGTTAAGAAAGGAGGTCGTTATGATGAAAGTCCGAAAAGGTGGGTTGGGACTTATTCCCTTGGAAAATAGGGTGAAAGCTGTGTATGTAAAACAGTGTTTTTGAGAAAAGGGGGTGGGGGATTGCGTGTAGGGAGGGTCATGGAGGATGTACGAAAGTGGTGGGAGGGGAAGGAATTGCGGGTGTGTGAAGATATGGCAAGGCAGTTGTTGATAGCGAGGGAGCCTAAAAGGGTAAAGGTGGGTAGGCTGGGAGGTTAGTGATGGGGTGGGGTGGTGCAGGGGCAGGAACAATTCGGTTTATAATTGGAGGGAGATTTGGGGGAATTTAGAAAGATGCGTTTAGCCAAGGGTCAGGGAAGTAGTATATAGATTTTTATTGGGTATATTGGCGTCTAGGACGGCATTGTATAGAATGGGGTTGATGAGTACGAATGCATGTCAGTGGTGTGGGATGAAGAGACAGCCTATCATGCTGTCTACTTTTGTGAATCGTTAGGGGTAGTGAGGCTGTGGCTTGCAAGGGTTATTGTGTTGGTGGGAGGGGGGGGACATTTTTCGCTCTTGAGGGCCTTAAGTTTTGATGTGGAGGGAACACCGAAAGAAGTAGGACGGGCAATTAAGTATGTAGTTGCGGATTTTTTGCACGTATCGTGGGGAATGCGGGAGGTGGGTGGGGTCTGTAGGGTCAGAGCATTATCGGGTAGCGTGTATAGGACCATGTGTAGAAACAGGATATTATATGGAGGTAAATGGGTAGCGAGTTTTTCTGAGGGGTATAGATCTTTAACAGTGGAAAAATTATTACGATGATTAAATGTAGTGTGGGAATGGACTGGATTCAATGTGGGATAGTAGTAGGTAGGGTGGGGGTAGATTTGTTGCGTGTGTATATAGACGTCTAGCTGTTTGATCCTGGGGGAAGGTGGAAGACTGGAGACTAACATACTCTGATTTTGAGAGTTGGGGTAAAGACAACTGACGAGAAAGGGGAGCATAGGAATAGGAGGATGAAAGTGTGTATCAGGATGGACCATACTACATTAGGACGTGACGAAGGACATGTTCAATTAAATGGAGTACGCCAGCGGGGGTTTTTGGTAGTGTTGAGAGGATGTGTTATTGAGAAGTTATAATTTTCAAATCATGCTTAATATAGGAACTGTCATTGGCTAGTTCCTTCAAATGGTGTAATTAAATTATGTTATATTGCTTCAATGTGTTGAGAAACACAAAAGTTCAGAAGATAATTTTTCTATCAATATTGTAAAAGTTTCACTTGTTAAGAGGTGATATTAAGGAGTACACAGTTTCCTTAATTAATAAGACACATTGAAAATATTAAGGAAGTATGTATGCTTAATGAGGTTTATGCATTCTTTTTACATGGACATAGGCTTTATGAACGCTATGACATGATCCTTTGATTATTGTATTGTATAATGTAAGATTTTGTGTTACTGTTAAATAGTCATTGGCACTCTTGGAGATGATTGTAGGGTTTAGGCTAATATGTTGCCATATATTGTACTGGTGAGATAACAGTCATTATATTATTATGGATGTACCGAGGGGTGTTTTAGATTTCTGTAATAATCATTTGGCTATCATGTATTTGTATTTAAACAATCTAGAGGTTCATGAAATAGTGAGAACATAACAAGTAGTCATTTTGTTCTAGTGTGATTACACTGCCAGTATATCATAAGGATGTTTTCAAAGAATGCATATAGTATAAATATTATGTAGGTATATACTTGTTGGTCAGGTTTTATTGTTCGTTATATACAGAATGTAGACACTGTTTGCTGGTTATTTTGTATTTTGTTGCTCTGGAAGCAATAGTGAAGCGCTGTTTTGTAAGATTTTCTTATTATGTACTATGGTTTTTATAATAAAATATAAAAAAAAAAATGGCAACGGTCTTCTTGCCGAATAAGGCAAGCGAAAATTTGTGTATGCAATACTTTCGTAAAAATCACTCTGAACTTATCGAAAATTATATATTTCAATGTGTTTGTTTATTATTAAATTATTGTAAACTTATCTAAAATATATTTAGTTGGATTAGGCTTAATTAAATTGCGCTTGTTATAATAACGTTAGGTAAGTTTTCTATTTTTTTTTTTGTACAAAATTATTAATTTTTACATTAACATAAATGAAAAAAATATATCTTTAAAGGTATAAGGGAATTTTTTTAGAAAGGACTTAATTTTAAATGAGTTCTTGCTATTTGACCAATTTTACCTATTCGGCACGACATTATATATGTATGTATATATATATATATATATATATATATATATATATATATATATATATATATATATATATATATATATATATATGTCGTGCCGATTAGGTAAAACTTTCGATTTTGGCTTAAATAGCAACGCTCACCTTGCCATATAAGACAAGTGAAAATTTGTGTATGCAATAATTTCGCCAAAATCATTCTGAACATAACGAAAAAAATATATGTCATTCTGTTTGTTTATTATTAAATTAATGTTAACGTATCTAAAATATATTTAGCTGGGTTAGGCTAAATTAAATTGTGCTTGCTGTAATAAGGTTAGGTAAGTTTTCAAAGTCTCTCTTGGTACAAAATTATAAATTCTTACATTAACATAAATGAAAAAAATATATCTTTAAACGTATAAGAGAAAATTTTAGAAAGGACTTAATTTTAGATGAGTTCTTGCTAATTGACCAGTTTTACCTAATCGGCACGACATATATATATATATATATATATATATATATATATATATACGTACGTGTATATATATATATCGTCAAACTCCAAACCCCAGGGTATATACAACACTATGTATTGTGCAGAGCTAAGCACTAAATTTGTGGCTGGATTTTTTTATATTTTTATTTAAAACAATCCATTACATTATGTAATAAATCAATATAACATCTCACAACATAGAGATTTTTCATCCTACACTACCTAAACACGCCTCCGAGTACATGATTGCGGGGCGACAAACTAACATGACCCTCCCCCTCCTACGCTAAAAAAAAAAAACAGTATACCACCTCATATTACAACTGGTACAACAATTTAAGACATATAAACAACCGCAGCACCTTGCTGCCACCTATCAACCTCCCCTCCCCATGAATTTAGTGTACAATTTTCACTGACATCACCTTACCATTTATATACCTTTGGCTGGCTGTTACACCCTTTGTTCACCATTTTTCAAAGGGTCAGTTGTTTAAAGCATAATTTCGGCTTTTTCACTTAATATTATATTATTGGTATCCTTATTAGTAGCTAAAATAAGGCTGCTTTACTTTATAATATTATCTGGCCATGAATTGTTTAGCTTTGTACATAGGTAGGATGTTTAAATATTCTAAACTGCTGGTGTAGCATGGTTAAACACCAGCAGACAATTCGAGTTGCTCAACCCCTTCTCAGACAGAGTTAAGGTTGGCTGGTAAAGCCTTACCTTGTTCAGTTCACAACTTCCCTTACTAGAGGAAGCATCTACTGGAGAACCTGGCTTTTAGTCGCTCGACATTTCTTCAGAAGTCCCCAGTGTCTTGGAAGCCCTTTACTAGGTATTGCCTAGCCTGAGAAGAAGACCTCTTGACGAAGTTTAGGCTTGTAAATGCCTGTCTCTGTACTTATATATATATATATATATATATGTCGTGCCGATTATGTAAAACTGGTCAATTAGCAAGAACTCATCTAAAATTTAGTCCTTTCTAAAATTTTCTCTTATACGTTTAAAGATATATATTTTTTTCAATTATGTTAATGTAAGAATTTATAATTTTGTACCAAGAGAAACTTTGAAAACCTACCTAACCTTATTACAACAAGCGCAATTTAATTTAGCCTAACCCAACTAAATATATTTTAGATACGTTAACATTAATTTAATAATAAACAAACACATTGAAATATATTTTTTTCGTTATGTTCAGAATGATTTTGGCGAAATTATTGCATACACAAATTTTCGCTTGTCTTATATGGCAAGAAAAGCGTTGCTATTTAAGCCAAAATCGCAAGTTTTACCTAATCGGCACGACATATATATATATATTATATATATATATTGTGACTCCTCGTGAGGGAGTCTAGAAACTGTTTAGTGCAAGTTACTATGATTTAATGTATTAAGTGTGATAATAAGGGTACTGATATGTTTTATTCGGTGATTGCAGTATAAGAAACTGTTTTAAAGATTGAATTATTTAATTCGCTATGGAAAGTTTAAGTGATTATTAACACTGTTAATAAAACGAACAGAAGACTAATAGATTAATTTTCTTTAACCAGTGAACCCTGTGTATGGTGACTGTGATAATCTTTTTCTTTTGTTACGAGAAGCATTAACATAAGTGGTCTACAGGATATGTTCTTAACACCGGCTTCGAGAGTTTCCATACTACCGCAGCCCTACCCTGAGCCACAATAGTGTGATGCTTGCCTGATCAACCAGGATGTTGTTGCTGGCTGCCCGCTGGCCCACATATCTTTCACAGCCTAGTTGATCTGACACTTGGCTGAGACTCTGTCCAGTTCCTTGTGTTAGATCCACCCCTGGTGAAGAACCTGTCTTGTCTACCTTCTCGACGCCCCACAAACATTTTCTATATCACAATCATATTTGCTTTTTGCGTGTTCCTCGAGCTGAGCCCTAGAATAACTGGTCTTCGAAGTCACTCACTCAGTTTTTTTGGCTCGAGTACCTATCCGGAAGCATATTAGACTACCTTCAGTTTTACTGTTTCTGGCTAGGTGATGGTTCCAAACTGGTGCTTGATACTCAACAGCTAGTTACCGGTGAAGAAGTGCCTTGATTTATATAAGTTGTCTAAGAGTAGTCACTAGTGCGGTGACTACGTGCGCTGCAGAGGACATCTTTGTTGTCCTGGTGACGCCTAGGTTTTTTTTTTTCTTGGAACGAATTGCCAGCTTTTGTAGTCTTCTGCTATTCCTTTCTTTTGTATCTGTATCATAATTATCAATCTGCATAGATAAAATGTAAGTTACAAGCCTCGGCAGGTCATTTACACACTTGGTGGCACTAGGCTAGTAGTGCCTCTATCGCTATTGGCGGACAGAGGACCGAGCCGCCTCACCTTCTGCCGTTATGACTCACAGGTTTTGCACTTTGACTTCTACATATTTTACCCTATAGAGTTTGAGACCAGTTGTTGAACCTTGGGGACCTGCTGGTACGTTCACCCATCCTCGTACTGTTCATCATTGTCACTTGTCTGGCATTCACGTAATCAGAAGCGCTAAATCATAGGGGTCATAGTGATTCGAGAATAACAGAATCAGGTTCGATCCAAGGAAGGTTGGGACAAGCTTCAAGGAACCTCTGGTGAAGAGACACATTCCATAACTCATCCTGGTACCTTGAGTGTTTTGCTGCATCTTAAAGTGTCCTGCGACGTACTGTATGGGTTAAGGAATACTCAGTCCATCTGTCCTCCCTTGGCAGCCTGATTCCCGTCAGTCTGGAGTAAGCCAATATTACGTTAATGAAATACTACCTTTAATTACTGAAATTATTCTAGTGTTCTGTGACGAATTGTCCTCCAAGGTGTCTCATCGGCTCATTTTGTATCACTTCCATTATATTACACAGTAAGAATGTCAGTGATACTAATCAGTAGTTCAGTATATCCTATCTGCCTTCATGACATTTAATTTTATTTAGTCTTCAGTATGCTAGCAGATGTGTATCATCTAACAATTAAGAGCTGTTATATATCACATTGGCTTGCAACACTGTTCAGCTGACTGCGGTGTTTAAAGAATAAATGGGAAAAAATGTCAAAAGCTTTAGTCAAGAACCACGTACAGAGCAAGCCTATACTTACTTAAAGGGAAACATAATGTAAAGTGTTGTGCACTCTATCATATTCGTCGGAGTATTGCTATCCAACACTGCTGCTCCTTGTAATAGTAGATGGAATAAGAATACCAACATGTGGTGGGTAAAGGCAAGACCAGCTATTGATAACTTCATTTAACATTTCGAAGGTGCAACAAACTTTAGACTTTAAAAAGCCTCTGCTGCGCAGGCGAAACTTCATGCAAGTAAAGTTTCCTATTGATCTTATTGTCTTTATCAACTGCAATAACATTTTTTTTGTGTGTGGATTATCAAGATGGAAACCTGACAAGCTAATTCATAGGATCGTTAGTATTACGTCGCCACAAGCGTTATACATGCTTAATACGTTGTGTGTGTGATGTCGAATAGGTAAAAATTGCTATTTTGGCTTAAATAACAACGTGCTTGCCGAATAAGGCAAGCGAAAATTTGTGTATGCAATCATTTCGCAAAAATAATTCTGAACCTAAAGAAAAAATATATATTTTCTTATACGTTTAAAGAGATTTTTTTCATTTATTTTAATGTAAAATTTAATTTTGTACCAAAAGAACCTTAGAAAACTTACCTAACCTTATTATAACGAGCGCAAGTTTTCTAAGGTTATTTTGGTACAAAATTAATTTTTACATTAACATAAATGAAAAAAATATCTTTAAACGTATAAGAAAATATATATTTTCGTTAGGTTCAGAATGATTTTTGCAAAATTATTGCATACAAATTTTCGCTTGCCTTATTCGGCAAGAAGAACGTTGATATTTAAGCCAAAATCGCAAGTTTTACCTATTCAGCACGACACTAATGTATATATACCTCTTCTTTTTTATTATAATAATAATGTATATATATAACTGCACTAGCCAAGGACTCGAACCCATGTTGTACTGGCCCGCCTATGTTGAGCGAGAACCACATGACGCTTTTACCCACGGGACCACCAAATCCTACAAAGATGGCCCAGCAGAGCTAGCTGTTTTACCGCCATCCAAGGACATACGGTGGTGTGGCGTCATGTGGTTCTCACCTAGGCGGGCCAGTACAACATGGGTTAGTCCTTGGCTAGTGCAGTGTTGTTATTGATCAGTACCACTCGTTCGTGGTTTATATATATATATATATATTCCTCAAAGGGTGATCTGATTTTACAAAAATAACCCTAAACGGATAAGTAAGAAATAAAGCATCTCTTGGGTATAAAAAAAACCTGTTTGTTATGTATAGACTCATGGGGGATTGGGACACTTTCTGAACCAATACATACACATCAACACATCACAAAGTACAAGAAAAAAAACAAATGAGAACACAAAATGACTACCAACAACGTGAGAAATGGACACTTAGGAAAAGATTCCTCTTTAAGGGGGGGCTCCTTGTCGTGGTAAAGAGGCTATCGGTCTGAGGAATTGGACCTCTTGGTCTTCTTCCTCAGACCGAACCTAATTACCCCCCAATCCCCCCTCCCTTTTCCCATCTTCCCCATCCTCCCTTTTCCCTTTCCTCCTCCTCATCCCTCCCTTATTTCCTTCCCAGTTTTACCCTGGGAGCTTCTCTCCTCAGGCATTCTAGTTCCTAAGGGAAGGGTATCGTAGTCCATTCCGTTGAGGTCCTTGGCGGTGGTGTAGTTTGCCTTGGAATCTGGATCGCCTGGGGATGTCCCGATCCCTCTCCGGTCACCCGGGGGGTGGCTTTGGGTATCTTTCGGGCGACGGGTGTATCTCTGGAGGCCACCTTTCGGATTCCGGGGGTGGTGGCCGAAGGCAGTATGCTTTGTGGCGGATATCCGGCCGCCTCTCTTTGTCCGCCGAGATGGCTCGGTGGATGTGAGGTTGCTATCCCGGATTGCTGGTTTACTGGCATGAAGGGTAGGGTATGGCACGGGTTCCATGCAGCATCTGCACTACTTGCGGTGTTGAGGTCCTCTTGGGCACGGAGGGGGATTTGCGCTCCCTTTCATTCCTCCTAGGACCTATTCCTCCACGTTCCCCTTTGTTTTTCTTTTTTTTTTCTTATTTTTTTTTTCTTAAAAATAAAAAGAAAAGTAACCTAACCATGGCTGACCCAATCCATGAACCCACTACCCCCGGGCCCCTTCCTGATACCGCACCCAGTACTGACCCTGCCTCGTTAACGGACAACTCTTTGGACACCTCTCATGCCCCTGTACCTCTTGCTGGTGCCAGTTCGTCACCTGCTTCAGGTACCAGGGACCCGACTGGCTCTTTCGATATGTCTGACCTTCGCTCTTCTCTGACCTTGATTCCGGCTTCTCCTCGACGGTGCGGCAATTTTCGAATCGCTCGCCCGTCTCGCATCGGACCACCCCTGGTCCCACACCCAAACGACCAAGACCCACACATGACGATTCGACACTCCCTTCTCGTTCATCGCAGAAACGACCAGCTCGTCACGCACTCCCCTTAAACTCTGTTTCAAACTACTCAATGGACAAAGTTTTTTACTCTTCGTCCAACTTCTCCTAATACCTATCTTTCAGACCATAGTATTGGTAAGGCTCTGCTACGCCATGTTGGTCAAAACATCTCATTTCACGCTCTCAAGAGCGGCACTCGCATCATCACGGTCCAGAATGCTGGCCAAGCTCGCGATCTTTCTCTTCTTACAACTATTGATACTACTCCTGTTACTATTGACAAGCACCATTCCCTCAATTCTTGTTGTGGTTCTGTCATTTTGCCCCACACCATTGTCCAACGGAATTTCCAGACATGTGGTGATGACATTTTCGAGCAGCTTGAGCTCCAAGAACTCCCTATCCTTAAAGTTGACACTTTTGTCCTCCCAGCCAATAAGCGAAGACGTTATCCTTGCAATATAGCTCGTTTAACGTTTGACTGCCGAGAACTGCCACCTTCGGTCTACATTGCAGGTCAACGTTTAAAAGTTTGAAAGGTGACCCCTACACC
>WNWK01016405.1:0-45020 GCA_009830355.1 Cherax destructor | reverse complement strand
GGAGAGCTACCACTAGGCAAGGGGTGTGTGTGTGCGTGTGTGTGTGTGTGTGCGTGTGTGTGTGCGTGTGTGTGCGTGTGTGTGTGGTGTGTGTGTGTGTGCGTGTGTGTGTGCGTGTGTGTGTGCGTGTGTGTGCGTGTGTGTGTGGTGTGCTGTGTGTGCGTGTGTGTGTGCGTGTGTGTGTGTGTGTGTGCTGTGTGTGTGCGTGTGTGTGTGGTGTGTGTGTGCGTGTTCTGATTGATGAGAAATGTTTGAGCAGATTTTGAAAAGAAATTGAACATGCTAAATATGGAGGAAATGGAGAGAGAGAGGTAGAGAGAGAGAGAAGTGGGGTGTAGGGGACGGTGGTGTGTGGCAAACACGTGCTAAAATAAGATCGTGGTGCCAAGTCTGTCGGTGTTCTGTTATTATACACCACTGTTGTTGTTGTTGTTGTTGTTGTTGTTTGTTGTTGTGGTTGTTGTTGTGGTTGTTGTTGTGGTTGTTGTTGTTGTGGTTGTTGTTGTTGTGGTTGTCTCTACACACTTCGATCTGACCCTGAAGTCCCTCTAGTAATGACCTGAATGCTGCCTCTTGTAACAGACACTTGAATGTTATCCTTAGCCTCATGACCTGAGTATCCTCTAGTACCATGACCCTGAAGTATCCTCTAGTACCATGACCCTGGAAGTCTGTCTAGTACCAGTGCCTTGATAGTCTCCTTAGTGCCATGACCCTGAAGTATCTCTATTACATGACCCTGAAGCTCTCTAGAACCTTGACCCTGAAGTTTTAGTACCATGACCCTGTAGTCCCTAGTACCATGACTGAAGTAGTCCTCTAGTACTCATGGACCCTGAAGTCTTTCTAGTACCATGGACCTGAAGTCTTCTAGTACACTAACCCTACAGTCTTCTTAGTACCATGATCTAAGTCTCTGCTGGTCCAGTGACCCTACAGTTTTAGACATGATCCTAAAGTCTCCTTGAGTACCATGACCCTGAAGTCTCTAACATGACCCTAAGCCTCTAGTACATGACCCTGAAGTTCTCTAGTACAAACCTTGAAGTCTCTAGTACCATGACTGAAGTTGCTCTAGTACCGATGACCCTGATAGTGCTCCTTAGTACCATACCCTGAAGTCTCCTCTAGTACCATGACCTAAAGTTCCTCTAGTACCATGACCTAAAGTCTCCTCTAGTCCATGATCTAAGTCTCCTTAGTACCATGATCCTGAGTCTTTCGTACCATGACCTTGAAGTTCTCTAGTACCATGACCCTAAAGTCTCCTCTAGTACATGATCCTAAAGTCTCCTGTACATGACTTAAGTCTCCTCTAGTACCATGACCTGAGTTCTCTAGTACATGATCCTGAAGTCTTCTTTAGTACCATGTCCTAAAGTCTCCTCATACCATGACCCTAAGTCTCCTCTAGTACCATGACCCTGAAGTCTCCTCTAGTACCATGACCTAAAGTTCCTCTAGTACCATGACCTAAAGTCTCAAGTACCACCTTCCTAGTACCATGATCCTGAAGTCTTCTAGTACCATGACCTAAGTTCCTCTAGTACCATGACCTAAGTCTCTCTAGTACCATGACCTGAAGTCTCCTCTAGTACCATGACCTAAGTCTCCTCTAGTACTATGACCCTAAGTCTCCTCTAGTACCATGACCCTAAGTCTTCTAGCTGACCAAAAGTGATCCCTGAAGTCTCCTCTAGTACCATGACCCTACAGTCTCTCTAGTACTATGACCCTGAAAGTCTCCTCTAGTACCATGACCTAAAGTCTCCTCTAGTACCATGACCCTACAGTCTCCTCTAGTACCATGATCCTAAAGTCTCCTCTAGTACCATGACCCTGAAGTCTCCTCTAGTACCATGACCCTACAGTCTTCTCTAGTACTATGACCCTGAAGTCTCCTCTAGTACCATGACCCTACAGTCTTCTCTAGTACTATGACCCTGAAGTCTCCTCTAGTACAATAACCTTGAAGTCTTCTCTAGTACCATGACCCTGAAGTCTCCTCTAGTACCATGACCCTGAAGTCTCCTCTAGTACCATGACCCTGAAGTCTCCTCTAGTACCATGACCCTAAAGTCTCCTCTAGTACCATGACCCTAAAGTCTCCTCTAGTACCATGATCCTAAAGTCTCCTCTAGTACCATGATCCTGAAGTCTTCTCTAGTACCATGACCTTGAAGTCTCCTCTAGTACCATGACCCTAAAGTCTCCTCTAGTACCATGATCCTAAAGTCTCCTCTAGTACCATGATCCTAAAGTCTCCTCTAGTACCATGACCTTGAAGTCTCCTCTAGTACCATGATCCTGAAGTCTTCTTTAGTACCATGACCCTAAAGTCTCCTCTAGTACCATGACCCTAAAGTCTCCTCTAGTACCATGACCCTGAAGTCTCCTCTAGTACCATGACCCTGAAGTCTCCTCTAGTACCATGATCCTAAAGTCTCCTCTAGTACCATGACCCTAAAGTCTCCTCTAGTACCATGATCCTAAAGTCTCCTCTAGTACCATGACCCTGAAGTCTCCTCTAGTACCATGACCTTACAGTCTTCTCTAGTACTATGACCCTGAAGTCTCCTCTAGTACCATGACCCTACAGTCTTCTCTAGTACTATGACCCTGAAGTCTCCTCTAGTACCATGACCCTACAGTCTTCTCTAGTACTATGACCCTGAAGTCTCCTCTAGTACCATGACCATACAGTCTTCTCTAGTACTATGACCCTGAAGTCTCCTCTAGTACAATGACCCTGAAGTCTCCTCTAGTACCATGACCCTGAAGTCTCCTCTAGTACCATGACCCTGAAGTCTCCTCTAGTATCTTGACGATTATCTTTCTAGCAGCTCATATCTGTCATCACACACTTGATGCCTCTCTTACTGTCCTCGGTCTTCCGTTTACTCCTTCATTTACTCCCTCCCTTGGTTCCTCTCGTTCTCCCACTCCCTCCCTCCCTCTCCCTGCCTCTCATTCTCCACCCTCGCCTCAGCTCAGTAAATTCTATTTTCAATGTAAGTTTGAGGTGGAAGGCGGAAGAATGTCTTGGCACCCCCTACCGTGGGTGCCACCACACTCACGTCATTGCCCTTCTTGCTGCCTTGGCACCCATAATGTGGGTGCCAGCACACCCACACTCACATCAGTGCCATTCTTGTTGTCTTGTCACCCATAATGTGGGTGCCAGCACACCCACACTTACATCAGTGCCATTCTTGTTGTCGTGGCATCCATAATGTGGGTACCAGCACACCCACACTTACATCAGTGCCATTCTTGTTGTCGTGGCATCCATAATGTGGGTACCAGCACACCCACACTTACATCAGTGCCATTCTTGTTGTCGTGGCATCCATAATGTGGGTACCAGCACACCAACACTCACGTCAGTGTCATTCTTGTTGCCTTGGCACCCATAATGTGGGTGCCAGCACACTCACACTCACGTTAGTGCAATTTTTGTTGCCATGGCGGCGCCTCAACAGTCAGCTTAAGTGGTTATGGTTAATGGGGGTTTAAGATCTATCGACCACACGGGGGTCATTAAGGCAGCTCCTTAACTCTTCACCACCATTGCTACTGCTACCTATCTTGTACCTGTATATATATATATATATATATATATATATATATATATATATATATATATATATATATATATATATATATATATATATATATATATATATATATATATATATATATATATATATACTATATATATATATATATAATGTGCTGAATAGCTAAAACTTGCTATTTTGGCTTAAACAGCAACGCTCTTCTTGCCGAATAAGACAAGCGAAAATTTGTGTATGCAGCAGTTTCGAAAAAATCTTTCTGAACCTAATGGAAAAATATATATTTCATTGTGTTCGTTTATTATTAAATGATTGTAAACTTATCTAAAATATATTAGTTGGATTAGGCTAAATTAAATTGCGCTTTTTATAATAAGGTTAGGCAAGTTTTCTAAGGTTCTTTTGGTACAAAAATTATTAATTTTTACATTAACATAAATGGAAAAAATATATATCTTTAAACGAACGTATAAGAGCAAATTTTAGAAAGGGTTTCATTTTAAATGAGTTCTTACTAAATGACCAGTTTTACCCGTTAGGCACGAACGGGTAAAGAGAGGCCTTTCGTGTTGCAACCAACACACAAGAAGCTTCCAATGTTGCAGAAATAGAGTAGGAATTTCAGGCAGATTGCAACACGCGAGGCCTAGAGGCATCATTCATCTTCCTCTGTGGTTTTGTGAATAAGTTATACACACACTTATGCATATAGTTAGTGTATTATGTGGTTTAATGACATTTTGTTTAAGGATAATGAGTTTCTTATTTAAGAAGAGGTAATACTTTATTCATTATATTTAAATAAACAAGATTATTTTGTACCTGAGTAAAGAAAACATCTTTGTTAATTGATTACTAAACACAGGTGACCAGCAGTGACACTTGGCTCCGATACATAAGACCTTATTGGTGACACTGACCTACTTCATGTTTATTTTATTATTTTTATGACAATAATGATACTAATACATGCTTAATAATGTAAAAAAATCTTATTCTTGTTTTTAATCTGTTTAAGAAGATTCTTTTCGAATAATAAATTTGATAATAAATAACTGGAAGACATGAAGTTGGATCTGGGAAGATCGTGAGAGACTTTAGCCTAGCAGTACTGGAAGGTATCTCATGGCGTGAGAGACTTTAGCCTAGCAGTACTGGAAGGTATCTCATGGCGTGAGAAACTTTAGCCTAGCAGTACTGGAAGGTATCTCATGGCGTGAGAAACTTTAGCCTAGCAGTACTGGAAGGTATCTCATGGCGTGAGAGACTTTAGCCTAGCAGTACTGTCCGGTACATACACACACTCGTTTTCCTTGTCGGAATTCATAGGTACGAACCTAAAAGCGTTAAACATGAGGTAGTAATGTGTAATAGAAATGAACTGTCGTTGGTAGTTACACCAGCAGGTTAGTGGGTGTCTGGACGGCGGGGACACCAACACCACTACGGTCTTCCATCTCTTCAAGTTCTTGTTGGGCTTTGCGGTATTTGGCCAAGTTGAGAGCAGCGATCTCCTCAGCCTCCTCGATCTGGCGCTTGTAGGTCTTGATCTTCTGTTGCAGCTTGTCAACAAGGTCCTGCATCTTCTCGTGGTTCTTCTTGTCTTCATCAGCCTGGAAGGTGAGCTCCTTGATGCGTCTCTCACACTTCCTCAGGTTCTTCTGAGCGTCAGCGTGACGACGTGCTTCATCGTCCAGTTGACCTTCTAGTTCGTGAACGCGAAGCTCCAGCTTCCCCACAGCCTTCTTACCGTTCTTCACAGCATTGTTCTCGCTCTCTTCTAGGCGGGAGTGTAGTTCTTTAACAGTTACCTCAAGACCTTTGCGCAACTTCTCTTGGGTCTGGGCGTGCTCCTGCTCAGCACGGAGTTCGTCAGCCAGGCGGGCGGCGTCAACCATGGCCTTCTTAGCCTTCTCCTCGGAGTTCTTGGCTTCACTCAACATCTCGTCCAGGTCAGCCTTTGGAAAACAGATGGAACGTAAAATTATAGTAAATTATATTTACCAACTGGGTCACATTTGCAACACCTGAGTATCTTTATTGCAGACACTAAAGGTATCCATGTGTTGCACATGTGTCTTACCGAGTTATGGATGCTGTATACTCTTTATGTATGATTCACATTCATTACTCTTAAAAAACGAATTTTTTTAATCATATTTTTTCATCGTTTTTCTGTGAACACAGGTAAGGGTCAGGTTAGGTTAGGTTAGGTCAGGTTAGGTCAAGTAAGGTTCGTCAGCAAACAGGACAAGTGTTTTCTGACGCGGGTCTTAGATGATGACCCGCCGTTGGAGCTTTTGGTCATCTGACCGAGGCCTTCCGCTGGCTTACCGGTCTACTCATTTGAAAAATATGGTACAGCTAGAGCCATTCAACTGGTTTAAATATCCCAGGAAAACGATGAAATATGATAAACAGTCGTATATTTGTTTTGTATTTGACATCAAAAACATTTCCAGATTATTATTATAACTCTTAAATAGGTAAAAAAAATGATTTATTCTTACATGAATGGTCTGTAGATCACTCTCGAGTTTTCTCTTGGCCACAATGAGGGAACTGTTCTGGGAAGAGACTGTGCATAGTTGTTCCTGACAGTCACTAAGCTCACACTCAGCATAACGGCGGCCTCTGTCAGACTGTTCCAGCAGTGTTCTGGACTCCTCCAGTTCCACATGCAGAGCATTGGCGCGTCTCTCTGAAATACCATACTGCTCCCGGTACTCTGAGGCGACTCTGTGCTCGTCCTCGAGAAGACTCTGCTGATCCTTCAGCTCAGTCTGGAGTTTCTTGATGTGCTTCTGTAAATCGCTGTTGGCCTTGTTGGAGTGCTCGAGGGAGATCTCAAGTTCCTTGATGTCAGACTCCAACTTCTTCTTCTGACGAAGAGCTTCCGCCTTGCCCTTGGCTTCGGCTTCGAGGGACGCCTGGATGGAATCTATAGCGCGCTGGTGGCATTTCCTAGAAATTAAATAAAAGAGGTTGAATAAGTTATACTTATAAAATAAATTTTCATTCGTATAAAGTTTCCTTCATGTAAACAAACAGCTTACCGTGTGGTCTCAAACTCCTCCTCCTTCTCGCTGATGCGTCTGTCAATCTCTTGTTTGACTTGACCGAGCTCAAGTTGACAACGAAGCACTTTGTTCTCCTCTTGTTCAAGAGCCGCTTCAGCTTCTTCAAGAGCGGACTGAAGCTCTTCCTTCTCAATCTCGAGACGTTTGATTGTTTTGTGATATTCATGAAGGGATCGACCACCCTCGCCGATCTGATCAACTAGGTCTTTAACCTCCTCAGACAGGCTTTTGTTTTCACGGCGCATTGCGTCAAGAGTATCAAGGGTTTCTTCATACGCAGCCTTGATGCGAAAGTGTTCAGTTGAATAATTACGACACTCCTTCTGAGAGGCGTCCAGTTCGGCGGAAAGATCATCCACCTTCAACTTCCATTCACCAATTATTCTATCGAAGTTTTTCTGTTTCTTCTCGGCAGCGTTGGCCAGAGACTGGGCGCGTTCAGCTGCACTCTGCATGTCTCCAAGCTCGGCACAAACTCTCTGTTTACTCTTCTCCAGTTGCATATTCTTGACACTCAGCTGCTCAATCTGGGATTCAGCTTCTTCAAGACGAGCAGCAAGTTTCAGGCGGGCTGCCTCTAGCTCCTCGGCACGAGTAATACCTTCAGACTCGTACTTCGAGCGCCACATCAAGGCCTCGGCGTTAGCCTTGGACAGAATCCTCTGGAGGTCAGCCTTAGCTGCGGCCTCATCGTCCAGTTGCTCCCGGAGGCCATCAATGTGATGCTCCAAGTTGCGCAACTTGCCAAGTATCGTCGACCGCTCCTGTGAAAGATATATCGATATATCATTATAAGAAAGAAACCAGCTATTAACAAATACTTGGACCTAGTATCGTCTCGCCGCATCTCCAGGTGTTACTGATGGGAGAGTCTATAAATCACAGTGGGACCTGACACCCAATATTGCGCAATGATACTGAATTAATGTTTTTGTCAGTGTTGGGTTCACTATCCCATACTTTCACACTGTTGTACAATTATCAAGATCAACATGTAACATTAGCTCAGCTATTTCCTCAGTAACCAGAGATGCATCAAGAGTACTTCTTACCCTGCTGTCCTCATCAGCCAGCTTCTGTGTGTCCTCCAGCTGGTTCGTAAGGGAGAGCTTCAGCTTAGACAGCTGACCGACTTGGTTCTCCGCTTCTTCAAGCTGGTGCAGAAGATCAGCGTTCTCTAGAGTAAGCTTCTTCTTGGCAGCATCGTAGTCGTTCAGAGTGCGGTTAGCTTCGTCAAGTCTGGCTTGTATGTCTGTCGCTTCGTTCTGAAGCTGCTTGAAGCTTTTATCAGCCGCTCCCTAATGATCAGGAATGAGTCTCTATACTTGGTCGTACTGTGGGTCTTATAATAATTAAATTTACATGCGCAATAATGTACATAGAAAGATTATTTAAGAAAAAAATTATATGAAAATGTAAGAGGTTTGACCAATACAGTGAGAACTGTGCGAGAGAGAGAGAACCCTGGAACAACACGTCGAAAATGGTTCTTAGATGTTTACTTAAATCTCTCTCACATCAAGGACATCAAAACCACATTTTTTTTAAGACAATTAAGCTGACCTTATCGCGAGCGAGGTTGTCCAGGGCAGTCTTGGCATCGTCAGCTTCACGCTTTAAGGCAGCTTTGTCCCTCTCGCTCCTGAAGCAGAGAACTTTTTTCCTTACACTGGAAGAGGTTTATAATTATTGAGGAAATATTCAAGATCATTGGAACTCTGGTGAATGTGATTAATATACTCACGGGAGAACAAGTGCTGGAGTGTTTGAGGGGAGGTACATGAGTGAAAGTGCTGGAGTGTTAGAGGGAAGGTACATGAGTGAAAGTGCTGGAGTGTTAGAGGGGAGGTACATGAGTGAAAGTGCTGGAGTGTTAGAGTGGAGGTACATGAGTGAAAGTGCTGGAGTGTTAGAGTGGAGGTAATTGAGAACTAAAATCTTTATGCTTTATGTTGTGTAAACAAGAGTTAATAAATCTAACCCAGCCAGTTTCAACTACACATTGACTTACCTGGCCTTCGTCTTATTAAGGAATTCTATTTGCTCCGCCATCTCTGCCACAGCATCATGGTGCTTCTTGCGCAGGAGTGCTAGGGAGGACTCGTGCTGAATGGTGGATTCTTCGAGATCTCTTCGAAGCTTTAGCAGCTCAGCTTCGCGTTTCTTGTTCAGTTCGATCTGAGCAGCGGTGGCTCCCCCAGCCTCCTCCAGACGCTCCCCGAGGTCGTCCAGTTCTCGCGCTAATTCACTCTTCGCCTTTTCAGCCTTGGCCCGAGCTTGGCGTTCGTGTTCGGCTTCTTCCTCGAGTTCTTCAATGCGGGACTGCAGCTCCTTGACCTGCCTCTGAACCCTAGAGACAAGGCTTTGCTCGTCCTCCAGTTTGCTCACCAGAGTTGAAAATTCCTTATCCTTGCGCTCTATGGCCTGTTCTAACTCCCTCTTACTTCGTTCCAAGTCAGAAACAGCCTCTTGAGTGAGCTTGTGGTCACCCTCAGCTTTCCTCTTGGCCTTCTCGATATCAATTCGGTGCTTCTTCTCGCGCTCGAGGGAGTCTTCAAGCTCATCAAGTGTTTGCTCGAGTTTAACCTTAACTTTGTTAAGGTGGTTACATTTGTCCTCAACACTCTGAGCGTCTTCGGCGGTTTTTTGATTGCACTCCTGCAAGTGTCTCTTCTCTTTGTTCACCTTGTTGATCATCTCTTCTTGGTGAGTGATCTCTTCATTTAAGGTCTGAATCTGGTGGTCCTTGCTCGCCTTCTCCTGCTCTAGCTTCTGAATTTTCAGCTCTAGATTCTCTACTTCCTTCTTTAGGTTGGTAACCTCCTGTTCGGTGGTCTTCTTCCTATGAGACAGTTCTCTGCTAGCCACCTCTTCATTCTGCAGTCGTTCCGTAGTTTCCTGGATCATAAAAATAATTTTTCTTATCAAAAAAGGACGAAAAGGCATAATACAGTGACTGGAACAATACATAAATAACCCGCCCATAGGAGAGAGAAGCCTCTCCCTCTCCTACGTGTGAGTTGTGTGATTTTTATTATTATATGCATTTACAGGAGTTCCACATATAAAGCTAATAATAGCGAAAGATAAATTCTTATGAAGTAAACATTTCTTTGACTTTATTAAGCGTATTTAGAAATTTAAGAAAGAATGCTATTATCATATCTATGAAGAGTCGACATATTTACAGTGATCTTATTAGGAATTTGGAGGCTTATGTCTTACTATTTTAGAAAGAAAATAGTAACACTTACTGTCAGCAGAGCCTCAAGTTCAGCCTTCTCAGCATGCAACTTAGTTTGTGTCTCGGTAAACTGGGCCATACTGCTTCTGCTTGACTCAAGAGCGAGGAGGAGGTTGCTCTTCTCCTGAATGAGGGTAAGATTCGCCGCATCAGATTCCTGACGAAGTTTCAACTCCCTCTCGTAGTCTTCCTGAGCCTTAGTAGCTTTCTCCTCAAGGGCTCTCATCTCATCCTCGACGCGGGTGACGTTGAGCAGAGGCTTGACCTTCTGCCAGAGGAGGAACCAGGACCAGGCGCGCACCTTCAGGAACCTCCGCAGGCTGTGCTGCACTCGGAGGAGTGCAGTTCGTTGCTCCTGAAGTTTCTTGAAGCCCTGTCGGCCGATGTATCCCCGAACCCATGACTGTATCCACGAGATGATCTTAGTGATGTGGTCACCCCGGGTCTCCTCCAGAGTGGCCAAGACACCAGCACGGAAGAACACCTGTCAGTGAAGAATAACACTTACATGGCTGCAACAATTCATAAACAATCCACACTTTGGATAACACACTTTGACAACGTTTCAGTCTATCCTGGTCCATTATGCAGCCACAGGTTGTGACTTGACACTGATTTACAATGAACCGAAACGTAGTCAATGTTTCCTCTCTAAAGTGTTGCTTATTTGACAACACTTCTCAGTAACACTGGCTCTACATGCTGAAAACAATATACACTGAAAAGTATCTTTTTTTTACTTTAGCTGATCGACCTGAATGCAGATATCCGCGAACAACGAATAAATTATCAACGGATCAGTGGATAGCAAAAATTCACTGTCTCAGATGACCAGGTATCACGTCCTTCATGAGCAAAATAGAATCGAACAAGCGTACGGATGAATGTAGTTTGTGAAACACACTATACCAGTGGTTAGAGAAATCCCAAGAACGAGGGAAATATTTCTTGAAATTACTGGTGAGACGCCCGTGGGATCTGATCTCATGAAAGAGAATTCTCCTCTAACGTTAGTCACTGTGGTATGTGGGATCTGATCCCACGAAAGCCAATTCTCAGTTTTATCGTAAGAAACCAACATACACCAATAAGATATCGACCATATGAAAAACAATATTTAATCATCCACGACTGACGCATTTCTTTGAAATGCATTAAAAGGAGCGAGTACAAACGTCATGCAAAATACCCAAGGTGTGGAATCAACTGCGAAGTGGATCTATCAATTTCATATTGAGATGATATGAAGGTCAGGCTCATGCATCATGACTACTGGTGATCTGATCACCAAAATGGTATAAAATACCAAGAAGTTGACAATTACGACACAGGTGCAACAGCTGGGTGTCTTTGTTGATAAAACGTTTCACAGTATTTCTTCTCCAAGGTTGAAGGACTGATTACATCATCTTATTTCATTACTACTGCTCCCTTTGTATTTGACTGAAGAAGCCTACTGTGTAGGCGAAACGTTTCATTAATAAAGACACCCAACTGTTGCACACGAGTCTTAATCTTCAGTTAAGACTGTGTAAGAAGCATAACATTAAGAAGACAGAGGCACTCCGTGGGGATGAAATAGACACTGGAGGTGAAGATCTCGCAACACACGACAGTAATCTGGGCGTAAGGTCACTAGTGCTTACACTTAGCGCATCTTGATTGGATATGTTTTGATTCTGGGACTTTGATCACTCTAAGTGACCAGGTTCCAGGGATTCAACGTATGCAGTAATGATATCCTAAGTGTAAGCACTAGTGACCTTTTCCCAGTAGTGTCGATGTCACTCTACCTTCCACCTTCAGAATAGGAGGAGTTGGACGTGAAATTAGGGCACTGCAACATTTTATAAGAGTAACATGCTCTCTGGAGTGTATCAAGCTCAGAAATACTTTTCATTTCAACAGAACAGCCGAAGTATTTCACTATCGGTACAGAGGCAGGAAGGAAGGAGTTGGGATATCCAGATGGTGCAAATTGTGACTACTCTTCAAGACCTTGGTGTTGCCGAGGCGGTAGAGGTCTGCGTCCAGACCAGCCTTCTCCAAACATGCTCTGGCTGCCTTCTTATCGTCCTCGATGCGTGACATTTCCTTGAAGGCCAGGATCTTGTAGCTATGGAAGGATCATTTCAAGTCATTGGCATCTCCACACAAACCCATCTGCCAGAGATTCTTATCACGTAGCCTTAAGCTAGCAAGAACAACGTCCTATAATCTACTCACCCTCTTACTCCCTCCATCCAGTTCATATCTGTACTACTCTAGTTTCATCAAACTTATTTACAATACACAAATAACCCGCACATAGGATAGAGAGAAACTTATAACGACCTTACAGACCGACTTAGACCAAGTCACACTAACTCACTAGTTATTTTCTAACAAGGTTCTATAAACGTGACACTCGATGAAAGAAGAAATACTGTTAATAATATATCTAAGCTGAGAGAAGCCACGTGCCTTGTTTAATAAACAAAGCCAGTAACATAGGAAATAAAATATCTCCTCTTGAAGTTAGTTGACGAAACTTTTACCAGCATAATAGTCAAGCTTCAACTATACATTCCACCCGCTTGGCCACCCAGCCAAACTCTCAGCTTAAAAATACACATTGAAGTCCCAAACTTAGCGTCGTGGCCACACTGAGACTTAGTAAGGAAACACTAGAGTCAACCACACTATGTCCTTAGACATGGATTAAAGTTAACTCTCAGTGTATATACTCTGAGATAAACACTGCTAGGTGTATATAACCTGAAAGATATATACCTCGAGGTGAATATACACGGAGAAATGTACACTTCTTCGTGTATATAGAGAGATACACACCCCTCGGTGTGAATGCACTGAGATATACATACTTATATATTCTAAGATTTACAACCTTCCTTGTGTATATACCGAGATATACATCTATAATTGTGTACATACAGCTATATACATACTTTGCAGTCTATATACCGTCTGTATATAATCTTAAAGTTGAAAATACAATTCAAGTTATATATTCATATAAAATCCCTTCCAGTGTATATACAAATATATACATATTTCTCAGTGTATATACAGTCTGTATATAATCTTTAGGATGAAAATACTTTTATTTTTTTCATATTTTGTTTACAAAAGAGATGTCTAATAAACCATACCACGGGTGGGGTTCGAACCCGCGGTCAGAGAGCCTCAAAACTCCAGACCGTCGCGTAAGCCACTGGGCCAGCTAGCTTCAATAAGATTCATCCAAATATCGTGTCATTACGATTACGTGAGTCATGTTGACGGCTTTGAGGGGGACTTGAGCTAGAGTTCGTCCCGGCCATGCTAGCGGGAGATTCGTCTGTAAAACCTTGCATTTGTGGACACAGTGGTGCCTATGCTAACCTTCCTATGGTGTAGAAATATACCTAGTTGGATGAATCTTATTGTAGCTAGCTGGCCCAATGGCTTACGCGACGGTCTGGAGCTTTGAGACTCTCTGACCGCGGGTTCGAACCCCACTTATGGTATGGTTTGTTTGCAATCGTGTCATTACGATTTCGTGAGAGATGTCTAATATTTAGTAATAACTGCAATTCGCCTCAGAGGTGACTTTTGTTAAGTCTAACTTTAAACAATTGATTTCAACCGAAGCTATTGTGTGATTAGGTGGCACTTGGATTTTGTTTGTCAGGAGAAGTGGGAGAAATTCCTAATGAGGTGGGGTTCTTAGTCGCATAATTCTTTAGCATTTTCTTCGAGCAATGTGGAATTTAAATGTTGTTTTGCTTTCTTATTTACAATCGTGACTGTTTTTTTCCCCGTGATGTGTTTAGATAATTTATATCACGTTATTAGTGGGATACAATTCTGACATGTTGATGATTGAGACCCGTGTGACTCCTGGGTGTTATTGTTTTTGTAACGTTGAGATTGATGGACCGACCACCTACTTTCAAGACTGAGGGGCTGACCACCTACTTTCAAGACTGAGGGGCTGACCACCTATTTTCAAGATTGAGGGGCTGACCACCTATTTTCAAGACTGAGGGACTGACCACCTACTTTCAAGACTGAGGGGCTGACCACCTACTTTCAAGACTGAGGGACTGACCACCTACTTTCAAGACTGAGGGACTGACCACCTACTTTCAAGACTGAGGGGCTGACCACCTACTTTCAAGACTGAGGGGCTGACCACCTCGTGATTACTTCTACAGTCTCCAGGATTATTTTTATCCTGCATTCTACTGAAGAAATCTAAGATAACAGAGTATATGTGGAAGGTAGCAGCCCCTTCATAGCAATGTGAAGGCAGCAGCCCCTTCATAACAGTGGACAGATAGCAAACTCACCGGTGCTTGAAGTCAGGGTACATCATCCTGTTGGGGAAGCCTTTGCGACAGATCCTGATGCCCTCCAGCACACCGTTACAGGTCAGCTGATGCATGATCAGCGCCGCGTCAGTCACACCTGTGGGTATCAAATACGTAGTTACGTCACTACCGTCTCAACTGTCTTCGTTCACAGAGATGTGAGTTGGATAAGTTGAGTTTCAGTGTGACTGAGCACGAGGCTTGTGCTGAACGATGAGCTTTAGTGTGAGTTAACTAACTAACGGCTTGATTAAGCTCCTGGAGAGCGAAAAGTGTCCTTTTACTTAACATATTGTCGGTAATTCTACCAGTATTAATACAAGACAATGTACAACAGTCAGGTGTCTTTATTTCGAAACGTTTCGTCTTCACAGTAGGCTTCTTCAGGCGAAACGTTTCGGAATAAAGATACTTAAGTGTTGCACACGTGTCGTAGTTAACTAAGTGATGTTGCAACGGTTGGTTAATAGTGTGGTTGTATCAGTAAGTTGTGGAAAAATGCCCTTGTGGATGGTTCAGAACAGCTGTGACAGAAGACACATTTCTTCTTAATAAATGTCCCGGACTGTACATAAGTTGATAAATTAGACACGTGTGCAACACTTGGGTATCTTTATTGTGGAAACGTTTCGCCACGTTTCGGTGACTTCATCAGTCCAAGACAAATGTTGCACGTGTGTCTAATCAACTTGTCGGTTCTCTGAATAATTTATTTACACGGTAAGTGTTTCTATCCCTGAGTGAAGCTGTGACGAGCAATAATAACTATGGAACGCGAACCCCCGTCCGTGAAGCCGGACATAACGTACCCCCGTCCGTGAAGCCGGACATAACGTACCCCCGTCCGTGAAGCCGGACATAACGTACCCGGGGACTTGGTCTCGTTGGGAATGATGCAGCGCATGAAGTGAGGATGAGTGGCGTTGAGGGTCTTCATCAGGTTGTTGAGTTGGTCCTGTGGGAAGAACGACAAAGTTTACTCCTCGTTCTAAATCAAAATCTTGTCGTGTCTCGCATGTATTCAAACTTTCGTGGATAAATATCATAATAGGCTTTAGAAAACAATTCTCAAACTTCCCGCCTCATGTGTTGTTATATTTGCTAGCTAGAAGAAGTGTTTTTATATGATTTATTACTGACAGGCAAATGTGTAGCTGAAGAATATGTACCCTATATCCATACGTACCTTAGATCTATACGTACGCTATATCCATACGTACCCTGTATCCGGACGTCACGGTTCTAAATCCCAAGGATTTTTTGCCACCTAAGGAAACATAACATATATACATAAGTTCATATGTTCATCTGTTTGTTAAGACTAATATCTAGAAGATGATGTGATTATATACTTGTATATATATAATTTATAGGCAGAGAATATCATTTACTTGTACGTAAGATTTAATTGCGTCCTGCAGGCTGTGTTGTGGAACTCACCTTTAACGTCACCACCACCAGATTGTCCGGGATGGTCAAGGAAGATTGTGACCACAAGTTCGTTGGAAGACTTTTTGAGCTGGTCGACGACGGTGTCGTTGAGGGGATCCTTGTTCTTCTCCAGCCAGCCACTCAAGTTGTAGCTCACAGTACCAGCGTAGTGAACGACGGCGAAGTGGGACTCAGCCTGCCCGGGCTTGGGTGGCTTGGGCTTGATAAACACAGAGGACTTGCCTAAATGGTTGATATTCAACTTCTCCTGGAAGGACTTGTCACTTGTCTTGGGGAACATGGACTCTTCCTCTAAGATAGAGAGCAGACCCATTTTCTGTTGAAATGATGTGAAAGACGAAGCTCTTTACGCGAGACGGAAGGAAATAATCAAGCAATATATATCTTGTTTCTCAGAAAGCATTTCATGGATTCTTTGAATAAATCAGTGTAAATAATCACAATACTCAACACAGACGTAACCAGTGAAGAGTGGGGACTTAAATATTTACCTTCTCGAAGAGCTCGATGCAGGCCTGCAGATCCATACCGAAGTCCACGAAGACCCAGTTGATGCCTTCCCTCTTGTACTCCTCCTGCTCCAGCACAAACATGTGATGGTTGAAGAACTGCTGCAGCTTCTCGTTACAGAAGTTGATGCAGATCTGCTCGAAGCCGTTGAACTGCAATATATACATGGGAAAAGTTGTATTACTCTTCGTATATTTTTTTTAATGTAGATTAAAAAAAATTGTACTTTACACTGATTGCAAAATACTGTTTCTTACATCGAATATTTCGAAGCCTGAGATATCCAGGACGCCGATGAACGTGGAACGTTTTAAATCAGTTTCCAGAGTCTGGTTACACTTGGCCACCAGCCACTTGAAGACCCGGTCAAACACAGCCTTGGCAAGGGCACCAACGGAGTGGTAACACTGATCCACGTTCATGCCCTTGGCTACGAACTCAGCGCCGACTCTGATCTTGGGCTTGGTAATGTTCTTGTACAGGTCGTTACCATCAACGCCCATTAGTTTACCAATAATACTCCCAACCTAAGGAAGATAACAAGGGATTAAGTGAGGGACTTCCCTCATCTCTCACCTACCATCTTAACATCGTTCACGAATTAGATAAAACGACAATATTTTCCACTGATTACCTATTACCATGTACCATGAGCATTTCCAATATAATTTTCTTTATTACCTCGGTACCGTCGGGCTCCGCCTGCTCCTCGCGACCCCTCTGTTTGAACCTGATGTTCCCGAAGTGCATGACCGCTGCCGTGAGTCTGTACACGTCCTCGACCTCCTGCTGTCTGAAGCCTAGCACATCGAAAGCGTCCTATTATAAATAAAATTATTATCACACTTTTAACCGAAACTGATGGTAATTTATGATTTTTCGGACTGTTTTCTGTTTACCACTAAAATTAAAAAAAAAAAAGACTAAAAATAAATTATTTTAGTCAAAATACTTAATCTCTTAGATTTCATATGATTTTTTAGTTAATGTCATTTGGATGACAAAGTTAGGCAAGACCTTAGAAATAATCGCACAGAAAATGTTATAAATTTATGTTTATAATTAATATAATGTCAAGAGGCATCTGCTTCAGATTTGACAGCAAATTCATCAACATTTACTTGACACAACTACAAATGCCTCTATTCTCACTTCGCAGAATTGCATGTGATTCCGCTATCACGCAGCTTCATGTCCCTTATACTCACGTGACAGAACTGCATGTCCTCTGCGTCATCAATGGAAGAGACAGTGACCTTGCCCTGAGACACGTACTGGTAGTCGTAGATGTCATCACTGAGGTAACATAAAGCTGAAGAAATCGATTGTGATATTGCTTTAACTTCAACACTCGAGTAATGAAAATAAATTGCACTTAATACTACTATGTTCCAGGTGAAATTTTCAACATCAAGCGAGTGGCTTAAAAGATTTTTGAGTTGCTCGGAATGTAACTTTGTTGATAGATTGCACACTGGAAGATTGAATCTTACGTTTGATTGTCTTGATCTGGTCGGACATCATCTCGTAGAAGATATGGTAGGATCGCTCAGCAGGTTGCTGGGAGATAACACGAGCCTTCTCCAGCAGGTAGACCTCAATGTCAGCACCAGACAACTTGCCGTTGGGTTGGAAGTGGATGCGGATGAACTTACCCTGTGTGCATGAGACAAAACACAGGTCGTTATAACGACAATTAGACGAATTTTCTTATCATCAAGAACATTTCACCCCCGTGTAACAGTTGTAAACACGAGAAAGACAAACTTACGAAGCGGGAGGAGTTGTCGTTACGGGTAGTCTTGGCGTTACCGAAGGCCTCCAGTACAGGGTTGGTCTGGATGATCTGGTCCTCCAGGTTCTGATACCACAATGCAAGAATTATTTTTTAAGTAGAGTTTTATAAATGATGTAGAATTATACATTCCTTACCTAGGTTATATTAGAGGAAGATTGAGATACGAGTATATTAAGTATGCTGGTAAGAGGCTGGCGTATTGTTCATATGACATCCATCCCTTGGAGGTTAACGCAAGAGCATATGGATACGCAAAAGGTCTAGGAAATATGCGCATAAAGTGTCAACAGAAGTTCATTTAGATATTAGATGATGTTCATATCCATTGTAAGAATATGTAAGATACTTGTGTGAAAGGTAGGTTGGTATGTTACTTTAAATTAAAGGTAATCTCAATTTAGCTACTATATTATACAGTAAAAGTGATGGGTTCCCTCACTCTCGACTTTTCACGTCTGCTTACGCGACGGTCTGGAGTTTTGAGACTCTCTGACCGCGGGTTCGAACCCCACCCGTGGTACGGTTTGTTTCACTAAAAGGTGATATAACAAATATACACTTCATAAATTTGAAGTTAATGTGTATGTTGTGTGTACCATATTCTTACTTGCTTCTTCTCGTCCTCCTTCTGGGTGGTGGCACCAACGCTGGCGAAGTAGGAGAGAGCCATCTTGGTGTTCTCAGTCTTACCAGCACCAGACTCACCACTGTTGGGACAGAGACAAATACACTGTTGTGAGAGATAGTCTCTCTGTTGCCCTGATACTGTTGAGAGATACTTCCAGTGTTACTGTGACAGACACTGTTATGACAGATACTTCCCGTGTTACTGTGTTACTGTGACAAAAGCTTATGCACAAAACTGCATTAAATATTCAAATTATATATATTATATCATATAAACAAATATATAATTATATTCAAACCATATATATTACATAAAAATAAAAACTGAACTTACGTGATGAGCAGTGATTGGTTCTCAGAAACTGCAAGATAACACAGCATAATTAATATTTATATTACTCTTAATGATAGTAATAGCGATATTATCATCATTATATTATTAAATATCAAATTAGATGTGATAATGCTAATTTTTTTATGCGTAATTTTGAGTATCTTTATTTTGCCGAGGATAATTCAGAATAGGTTTATGATTTTGAATCGTCATGGTGTTCGTAAAAATCTATGTCTGGTCTGTGTAATGGTACAAATTTGAGTTGTCTTTGAAACGGTCTTTGGTCTGGCTCTGTTGGTTCCGGTCTCTGGGAGAGCATTCGCCTACACGGTGTTTACATTGTGTACTTGACTCCTAACACAGGAACTGGGAATCGTAGTAGACGAGTGTTCAAGTCAGTGTCGAAGGATTATCGAGTTCACTAGCGACTGATAATGGTCCAGGAGGGGACCGCAACGTCGACCATTTTCATCTCTTATTTGTGGGTGAGTTGACAGTCGTTTTAGTCACAGTATTGTGGGTTTTATTCTCCCGCAAGTGAAAAGAAATTAAATCCCATATGATACACACTCACCTTGCATCATGTTCATGTAGGCACCGTCAGCAATGGCGAAGAGATGGGGAGGCACCTCATTACGCCTCTTGCACTGGTAGATCTTGACCACACGGTTGGTGTAGATGGGGTAGCGCTTGTAGGGGTTGATGGCGATACAGAAGAGACCAGAGTAGGTGTAGATGAGGTTCGCCAAGTAGCGAGACTTCAGGTTGTAGAGGACGGAAGCGTCGTTGAGGAAGGTGAGGTTAGACATGTCCTCGCATTTCTCATACTTGGTGGGTTGGCCTGCTGCACGAGGTCCTTCTTCCAGTTCTTAGTCTCACCTCCGGCGACCACAGTGACTAGGTCGCCCTTGGTGCCGTAGATCTCACCCTCGACGAACCCTTCCTTGGGATCAGGGACCCAGCAGGACTTCTTAACGTCGTAAGGTTTGGTAGCATCCTGCATCGTCATCTCCATCGCGATGAAGAGGTATTCGCTGGGGTCTGGGTCAGGACCCGAGGTCTTCTTGAGGTGGCCGGGCATGATGCCAAGTACACGGCTGACGAGACTCCAAGTAACACAAAGAGGCTTCCACTCGCCTTCTGAAAAGCGATCTTTTTTACGATTTACAGACTAAAGGTAAATTCTGAGCAACTTATGCAGCCATCAGTTCAGGATGAAAGCTGCAGCAACACTGCTGACAGCACACACTGCTAACCTAGCAACACTGCTGACAGAACACTGCTAACTTAGCAACAACACTGCTGACAGCACACACTGCTAACGTAGCAGCAACACTGCTGACAGCACACACTACTAACCTAGCAACAACACTGCTGACAGCTCACACTACTAACCTAGCAACAACACTGCTGACAGTTCACACTACTAACCTAGCAACATCACTGCTGACAGTTCACACCACTAAGCTAGGAACAATACTGCTGACAGCTCACACTACTAACCTAGCAACAACACTGCTGACAGCACACACTACTAACCTAGCAACAACACTGCTGACAGCTCACACTACTAACCTAGCAACAACACTGCTGACAGTTCACACTACTAACCTAGCAACATCACTGCTGACAGTTCACACCACTAACCTATTAACAATACTGCTGACAGCTCACACTACTAACCTAGCAACAACACTGCTGACAGTACACACTACTAACCTAGCAACAACACTGCTGACAGCTCACACCACTAACCTAGCAACAACACTGCTGACAGCTCACACTACTAACCTAGCAACAACACTGCTGACAGCACACACTACTAACCTAGCAACAACACTGCTGACAGCACACACAGCTAACCTAGCAACAACACTGCTGACAGCACACATTGCTAACCTAGCAACAACACTGCTGAGAGCACACACAGCTAACGTAGCAGCAACACTGCTGACAGCACACACTACTAACCTAGCAACAACACTGCTGACAGCACACACTGCTAACCTAGCAACAACACTGCTGGCAGCACACACTACTAACCTAGCAACAACACTGCTGACAGTTACAACCACCAAACCTAACTCAACCTAGCAACAACACTGCTGACAGCACACTACTAACCTAGAACAACACTGCTGACAGTTCACACTACTAACCTAGCAACAACACTGCTGACAGTCCACACTACTAACCTAGCAACAACACTGCTGACAGTTCACACTACTAACCTAGCAACAACACTGCTGACAGCAATCACTACCAACCTAGCAACAACACTGCTGACAGCACACTACTAACCTAGCAACAACACTGCTGACAGCTCACACTACTAACCTAGCAACAACACTGCTGACAGCACACACTAACCTAGCAACAACACTGCTGACAGCCACACTACTAACCTAGCAACAACACTGCTGACAGCACACACTACTAACCTAGCAACAACACTGCTGACAGTTCACACTACTAACCTAGCAACAACACTGCTGACAGCTCACACTACTAACCTAGCAACAACACTGCTGACAGTTCACACTACTAACCTAGCAACAACACTGCTGACAGCACACACTACTAACCTAGCAACAACACTGCTGACAGTTCACACCACTAACCTAGCAACAACACTGCTGACAGCTCACACTACTAACCTAGCAACAACACTGCTGACAGCTCACACTACTAACCTAGCAACAACACTGCTGACAGCACACACTACTAACCTAGCAACAACACTGCTGACAGCACACACTACTAACCTAGCAACAACACTGCTGACAGTTCACACTACTAACCTAGCAACAACACTGCTGACAGCTCACACTACTAACCTAGCAACAACACTGCTGACAGTTCACACTACTAACCTAGCAACAACACTGCTGACAGCACACACTACTAACCTAGCAACAACACTGCTGACAGTTCACACTACTAACCTAGCAACAACACTGCTGACAGTTCACACTACTAACCTAGCAACAACACTGCTGACAGCACACACTACTAACCTAGCAACAACACTGCTGACAGCTCACACTACTAACCTAGCAACAACACTGCTGACAGCACACACTACTAACCTAGCAACAACACTGCTGACAGCACACACTACTAACCTAGCAACAACACTGCTGACAGTTCACACTACTAACCTAGCAACAACACTGCTGACAGCACACACTACTAACCTAGCAAACAACACTGCTGACAGTTCACACTACTAACCTAGCAACAACACTGCTGACAGTCACACTACTAACCTAGCAACAACACTGCTGACAGCTACACTACTAACCTAGCAACAACACTGCTGACAGCACACTACTAACCTAGCAACAACACTGCTGACAGCACACACTACTAACCTAGCAACAACACTGCTGACAGTTCACACTACTAACCTAGCAACAACACTGCTGACAGTTCACACTACTAACCTAGCAACAACACTGCTGACAGTTCACACTACTAACCTAGCAACAACACTGCTGACAGTTCACACTACTAACCTAGCAACAACACTGCTGACAGTTCACACTACTAACCTAGCAACAACACTGCTGACAGCACACACTACTAACCTAGCAACAACACTGCTGACAGCACACACTACTAACCTAGCAACAACACTGCTGACAGCTCACACTACTAACCTAGCAACAACACTGCTGACAGTTCACACTACTAACTAGCAACAACACTGCTGACAGTTCACACTACTAACCTAGCAACAACACTGCTGACAGTTCACACTACTAACCTAGCAACAACACTGCTACAGTTCACACTACTAACCTAGCAACAACACTCTGACAGCACACTACTAACCTAGCAACAACACTGCTGACAGCACACACTACTAACCTAGCAACAACACTGCTGACAGCACACACTACTAACCTAGCAACAACACTGCTGACAGTTCACACTACTAACCTAGCAACAACACTGCTGACAGCACACACTACTAACCTAGCAACAACACTGCTGACAGTTCACACTACTAACCTAGCAACAACACTGCTGACAATTAACCAGCACAACTCTAACCACATAGCAACAACACTGCTGACAGTTCACACCACTAACCTAGCAACAACACTGCTGACAGCACACACTACTAACCTAGCAACAACACTGCTGACAGTTCACACTACTAACCTAGCAACAACACTGCTGACAGCACACACTACTAACATAGCAACAACACTGCTGACAGTTCACACCTACTAACCTAGCAACAACACTGCTGACAGCTTCACACTACTAACCTAGCAACAACACTGCTGACAGTCACACTACTAACCTAGCAACAACACTGCTGACAGCACACTACTACAACCTAGCAACAACACTGCTGACAGTCACACTACTAACCTAGCAACAACACTGCTGACAGTTCACACTACTAACCTAGCAACAACACTGCTGACAGCACACTACTAACCTAGCAACAACCTGCTGACAGTTCACACTACAACCTAGACATGTGACAGCTCACACTACTAACCTAGCAACAACACTCTGACAGTTACACTACTAACCTAGACAACAAGCACATACTACTAGCACACACTACATACACCTATAGCAACAACACTGCTGACAGCTCACACCACTAACCTAGCAACAACACTGCTGACAGCACACACTAACCTAGCAACAACACTGCTGACAGCACACACTACTAACCTAGCAACAACACTGTGACAGCACACACAACCTAGCAACAACACTGCTGACAGACACTACAACCTAGCAACAACACTGCTGACAGCTCACACCACTAACCTAGCAACAACACTGCTGACAGCACACACTACTAACCTAGCACACAACAACAACTGCAACAGCTCACACTACTAACCTAGCAACAACACTGCTGACAGCACACACTGCTAACCTAGGAACAACACTGCTGACAGCACACACTAATAACCTAGCAACAACACTGCTGACAGCACACACTGCTAACCTAGCAACAACACTGCTAACAGTTCACACTACTAACCTAGCAACAACACTGCTGACAGCTCACACCACTAACCTAGCAACAACACTGCTGACAGCTCACACCACTAACCTAGCAACAACACTGCTGACAGCACACACTACTAACCTAGCAACAACACTGCTGACAGTACACACTACTAACCTAGCAACAACACTGCTGACAGCTCACACCACTAACCTAGCAACAACACTGCTGACAGCTCACACCACTAACCTAGCAACAACACTGCTGACAGCACACTGAACAACAGTGATGGGTGTGGAGGCCTGTGTACAGCAGGTCAGCCGTCGTGACAGTGAGGCAGATGTCAGCCTGTGCAAGCCCAGATAAGCTATGTCAGCTAAGTAGCCACGAAAGCTTACAACCACGCAACCCCTTCCCCCTCTTCTTTCCCACCTCTCTCTCTCTCTCTCTCTCTCTCTCTCTCTCTCTCTCTCTCTCTCTCTCTCTCTCTCTCTCTCTCTCTCTCTCTCTCTCTCTCTCTCTCCAGCCGTTGTGGTCACGTAAATTGCTCTGTTGGTAACTTACCGTTGTGGCAACACTCAGCTCCTGCTCTTCCTGTTAGTGAGGGGGAGGAGGGGAGGAGGGGGGACTCTGCCGTTTTTACTTCCTGTTGGGAGGTAACGCCGCTATCGTTCTTCCTGTTAAAAACTCTTCCTTCTTCCTCCTCCTCCTGTTGTTCTACCTGCTGTCTGTTATCTTCCTGTTGTGGGACCCTCCTCTGTTATCTTCCTGTTGTGGGACCCTCTCTTTTATCTTACTTCCTGTTCTATGACTCATCTCTGTTATCTTCTGTTGTGGGTCCCTTCTCCGTTATCTTACTTCCTGTTCTATGACTCATCTCTGTTATCTTCTGTTGTGGAACCTTCTCCGTTATCTTACTTCCTGTTGTGCCACTCCTGTTTTATCTTCCTGTTGTGGGACCCTCCTCTGTTGTCTTCCTGTTAGAGCATCTTTCCTCTGCCTTCCTGCCATCTAACATAATAAGCTATATTAATAAAAACAGAAGGCACAATGTACGTGATGTACAATGTAAGTGAGTAAATGTACGTGATATACAATGTACGTGGGTAAACGTACGTGATATACAATGTACGTGATATACCATGTACGTGATATACCATGTACGTGATATACAATGTACGTGATATACAATCCACGTGTAAGACTCACGTACGCGAGGATGGATAACGAGAACTTTCAAAACAAAAGATACAGTGAAGATACTGCTCTCTAGACATCTAAAACTGCGTCTAACTAGACAGCTAAAACTGCGTCTAACTAGACAGCTAAAACTGCATCTAAATAGACAGCTAAAACTGCGTCTAACTAGACAGCTAAAACTGCGTATAATTAGACAGTTAAAACTGCGTCTAACTAGACTACCTAAATCTGCTTCTAACTAGACAGCTAAAACTGCGTCTAACTAGACAACTAAAACTGCGTCTAACTAGACATCTAAAGCTGCGTCTAACTAGACAGCTAAAACTGCGTCTAACTAGACAACTAAAACTGCGTCTAACTAGACAGCTAAAACTGCGTCTAACTAGACAGCTAAAACTGCGTCTAACTAGACAGCTAAAACTGCGTCTAACTAGACAGCTAAAACTGCGTCTAACTAGACAGCTAAAACTGCGTCTAACTAGACAGCTAAAACTGCGTCTAACTAGACAGCAGTGCTACTCTGACGCCTCAATATACAGTGAATCAGACAGCTGAGGTAGCGTTGATGATGTGGTCGACATCAATGAGTTGGTGTGACCCATGCTGGTTATCAGTGAGCTGGTGTGACCCACGCTGGTCATCAATGAGCTGGTGTGACCCACGCTGGTCATCACTGAGCTGGTGTGACCCACGCTGGTCATCACTGAGCTGGTGTGACCCACTCTGGTCATCACTGAGCTGGTGTGACCCACGCTGGTCATCAGTGAGCTGGTGTGACTCACGCTGGTCATCAGTGAGCTTGTGTGACTCACGCTGGTCATCAGTGAGCTTGTGTGACTCACGCTGGTCATCAGTGAGCTGGAGTGACCCATGCTGGTTATCAGTGAGCTGGTGTGACCCATGCTGGTCATCAGTGAGCTGGTGTGATCCACGTTGGTCATCAGTGAGCTGGTGTGACCCACGCTGGTCATCAGTGAGCTGGTGTGACTCACGCTGGTCATCAGTGAGCTTGTGTGACCCACGCTGGTCATCAGTGAGCTGGTGTGACCCACTCTGGTCATCAGTGAGCTGGTGTGACCCACGCTGGTCATCAATGAGCTGGTGTGACCCACGCTGGCCATCAATGAGCTGGTGTGACCCACGCTGGTCATCACTGAGCTGGTGTGACCCACGCTGGTCATCACTGCAGTGAACTGACGTAAATAAATGGATTGTCATAGAAATTCAGTGATTTGTTTTTTCATTGTTGTTAGATAGTGAACTGTGAGATGTGCACTGTGAGATGTGCACTGTGAGATGTGCACTGTGAGATGTGCACTGTGAGATGTGCACTGTGAGATGTGCACTGTGAGATGGTGCACTGTGAGGTGGTGCACTGTGAAGTGGTGCACTGTGAGGTGGTGCAGTGTGAGATGTGCACTGTGAGATGGTGCACTGTGAGGTGGTGCACTATGAGATGGTGCACTGTGAGGTAATGCACTGTGATATGGTGCACTGTGAGATATTGCAATGTGAGATGGTGCACTATGAGGTGGTGCACTGTGAGGTGGTGCACTGTGAGATTGGTGCACTATGAGGTGGTGCACTGTGAGGTGGTGCACTGTAAGACGGTGCACTGTAAGACAGTGCACTGTGAGGTGGTGCACTGTAAGATGGTGCATTGTAGGACAATGCTACGTCTTACAGTGCACTGTAACACGGTGCTACGTCTTACAATGCACTGTAACACGGTGCACTGTAAAACGGTGCTACGTCTTACAGTGCACTGTAACAAGGTGCTACGTCTTACAGTGCACTGTAACACGGTGCACTGTAAAACGGTGCTACATCTTACAGTGCACTGTAACACAGTGCACTGTAAAACGGTGCTACGTCTTACAGTGCACTGTAACAAGGTGCTACGTCTTACAGTGCACTGTTACACGGTGCACTGTAAAACGGTGCTACGTCTTACAGTGCACTGTAACACGGTGCTACGTCTTACAGTGCACTGTAACACGGTGCTACGTCTTACAGTGCACTGTAACACGGTGCACTGTAAAACGGTGCTACGTCTTACAGTGCACTGTAACAAGGTGGTACGTCTTACAGTACACTGTTACACGGTGCACTGTAAAACGGTGCTACGTCTTACAGTGCACTGTAACACGGTGCTACGTCTTACAGTGCACTGTAACACGGTGCTACGTCTTACAGTGCACTGTAACACGGTGCACTGTAAAACGGTGCTACGTCTTACAGTGCACTGTTACACGGTGCACTGTGTGCTACGTCTTACAGTGCACTGTGAGACGATACAGACGTCTTCAATACAATTTATGCTTTCCTCTCCATGGAGGTTCTGTGATCCATGGCGTGTGATCCAAGGCATTGGAGCTGATCCCCTCCCCTTCCTCGGATCAAACCTGATAACCTCCCACACACCTAACGTTGGGGAGGGGGGTTGGGGGACGGGCGTGGGAGATCGGAAGTAGGAGGAGGTTTAAGTGGTTTAAGTTTAAGAGGTCGAGGTTTAAGTGGCTGAGGGGAAGGTGTGAGTCACTTGCTTCCCCTCACTCTATTTAGGGAGGTTACACCCTTAGTAACAATGGTCTCAGCTTACCTGTCTTGCCAGGGTGTGTATGTTATGGTGTATAGTTGTATGATACAGCCAGCCAAGACACCAGGGTGTGTATGTTATGGTGTATAGTTGTATGATACAGCCAGCCAAGACACCAGGGAGTGTATGTTATGGTGTATAGTTGTATGATACAGCCAGCCACGATACCAGGGAGTGTATGTTATGGTGTATAGTTGTATGATACAGCCAGCCAAGACACCAGGGTGTGTATGTTATGGTGTATAGTTGTATGATACAGACAGCCAAGACACCAGGGTGTGTATGTTATGGTGTATAGTTGTATGATACAGCCAGCCAAGACACCAGGGAGTGTATGTTATGGTGTATAGTTGTATGATACAGCCAGCCACGATACCAGGGAGTGCATGTTATGGTGTATAGTTGTATGATACAGCCAGCCAAGACACCAGGGTGTGTATGTTATGGTGTATAGTTGTATGATACAGCCAGCCAAGACACCAGGGTGTGTATGTTATGGTGTATAGTTGTATGATACAGCCAGCCAAGACACCAGGGAGTGTATGTTATGGTGTATAGTTGTATGATACAGCCAGCCACGACACCAGAGTGTGTATGTTATGGTGTATAGTTGTATGATACAGCCAGCCACGACACCAGGGTGTGTATGTTATGGTGTATAGTTGTATGATACAGCCAGCCAAGATACCAGGGAGTGTATGTTATGGTGTATAGTTGTATGATACAGCCAGCCAAGATACCAGGGAGTGTATGTTATGGTGTATAGTTGTATGATACAGCCAGCCAAGATACCAGGGAGTGTATGTTATGGTGTATAGTTGTATGTTTACAGCAGCAAGATACCAGGGAGTGTATGTTATGGTGTATAGTTGTATGATACAGGCAGCCAAGACACCAGGGAGTGTATGTTATGGTGTATAGTTGTATGATACAGGCAGCCAAGATACCAGGGAGTGTATGTTATGGTGTATAGTTGTATGATACAGGCAGCCAAGATACCAGGGAGTGTATGTTATGGTGTATAGTTGTATGATACAGCCAGCCAAGAACCAGGGAAGTGTATGTTATGGTGTATAGTTGTATGATACAGCAGCCAAGAACCAGGGAGTGTATGTTATGGTGTATAGTTGTATGATACAGCCAGCCAAGACACCAGGGATGTATGTTATGGTGTATAGTTGTATGATACAGGCAAGCCAAGAACCAGGGATGTATGTTATGGTGTATAGTTGTATGATACAGCCAGCCAAGACACCAGGGAGTGTATGTTATGGTGTATAGTTGTATGATACAGCCAGCCAAGATACCAGGGAGTGTATGTTATGGTGTATAGTTGTATGATACAGGCAGCCAAGATACCAGGGAGTGTATGTTATGGTGTATAGTTGTATGATACACCAGCCAAGATACCAGGGAATGTATGTTATGGTGTATAGTTGTATGATACAGCCAGCCAAGATACCAGGAGTGTATGTTATGGTGTATAGTTGTATGATACAGCAGCCAAGACACCAGGGAGTGTATGTTATGGTGTATAGTTGTATGATACAGCAGCCAAGATACCAGGGAGTGTATGTTATGGTGTATAGTTGTATGATACAGGCAGCCAAGATACCAGGGAGTGTATGTTATGGTGTATAGTTGTATGATACAGCAGCCAAGATACCAGGGAGTGTATGTTATGGTGTATAGTTGTATGATACAGGCAGCCAAGATACCAGGGAGTGTATGTTATGGTGTATAGTTGTATGATACAACCAGCCAAGACACCAGGGAATGTATGTTATGGTGTATAGTTGTATGATACAAGCCAGCCAAGATACCAGGAGTGTATGTTATGGTGTATAGTTGTATGATACAGGCAGCCAAGATACCAGGGAGTGTATGTTATGGTGTATAGTTGTATGATACAACCAGCCAAGACACCAGGGAATGTATGTTATGGTGTATAGTTGTATGATACAGCCAGCCAAGACACCAGGGAGTGTATGTTATGGTGTATAGTTGTATGATACAGCCAGCCAAATCACCAGGGACTGTATATTATGGTGTATAGTTGTATGATACAGGCAACCAAGATACCAGGGACTGTATATTATGGTGTATAGTTGTATGATACAGGCAGCCAAGATACCAGGGAGTGTATGTTATGGTGTATAGTTGTATGATACAGCCAGCCAAGATACCAGGGAGTGTATGTTATGGTGTATAGTTGTATGATACAGCCAGCCAAGATACCAGGGAGTGTATGTTATGGTGTATAGTTGTATGATACAGCCAATAACACCAGGAGTGTATGTTATGGTGTATATTGTTTTGTATATCATATATATATATATATATATATATATATATATATATATATATATATATATATATATATATATATATATATATATAAGATTCCTTTGTGACTCAGCAGTGTTTACGAGACGGAGGATTGAGCTTCCGACACTGCCAGTACTAAATAACCCATACGGGTTTAGCGCTGTGTGTTCTAGCATTACTGCAGGTATGTTCAACTTCCATGGTGGTTGTGGTGACTCAAACGGTATATGGAGACGTACACGGTATATGGTGACGCACACGGTATATGGTGACGCACACGGTATATGGTGACGCAGACGGTATATGGTGACGCACACGGTATGTGGTGACGCACACTGTATGTGGTGACGCACACTGTATGTGGTGACGCACACGGTATGTGGTGACGCACACTGTATGTGGTGACGCACACGATATGTGGTGACGCACACGGTATGTGGTGACGCACACTGTATGTGGTGACGCACACGATATGTGGTGACTTCCGTCTAAGGATGTACGTGAGTCTGGGTGGTGAGAATCCTCAGGTATGTTGGTAATTACTGTTAAGCCCAGGTAGGTATGAGTATGGCAAGCTTCCACACTGTCTCCACACTGTGTCTCCACACTGTCTCCACACTGTGTCTCCACACTGTCTCCACACTGTGTCTCCACACTGTCTCCACACTGTGTCTCCACATTGTCTCCACACTGTGTCTCCACACTGTGTCTCCACACTGTGTCTCCACACTGTGTCTCCACACTGTCTCCACACTGTGTCTCCACACTGTCTCCACACTGTGTCTCCACACTGTGTCTCCACACTGTGTCTCCATACTGTGTCTCCACACTGTGTCTCCACACTGTGTCTCCACACTGTGTCTCCACACTGTGTGGGTGTGAGACAAAGGTTTTTGGTGTGAAGATATTAAAGCGAGAGTTGTATTGATAGGTGGAAGTCCAGGTCTCTTATACACGACGGCTGGTATACTCTAATACCAGCTGTGTCTTATACACGACGGCTGGTATACTTAATCCAGCTGTCTTATACACGACTGGCTGGTATACTTAATCCAGCTGTGTCTTATACACGACTGGCTGGTATACACTAATACCAGCTGTGTCTTATACACGACGGCTGGTATACTCTAATACCAGCTGTGTCTTATACACGACGGCTGGTATACTCTAATACCAGCTGTGTCTTATACACGACGGCTGGTATACTCTAATACCAGCTGTGTCTTATACACGACGGCTGGTATACTCTAATACCAGCTGTGTCTTATACACGACGGCTGGCATACTCTAATACCAGCTGTGTCTTATACACAACGGCTGGTATACTCTAATACCAGCTGTGTCTTATACACGACGGCTGGTATACTCTAATACCAGCTGTGTCTTATACACGACGGCTGGTATACTCTAATACCAGCTGTGTCTTATACACGACGGCTGGTATATTCTAATACCAGCTGTGTCTTATACACGACTGTCTGGTATACTATAATACCAGCTGTGTCTTATACACGACTGGCTGGTATATTCTAATACCAGCTGTGTCTTATACACGACGGCTGGTGTACTCTAATACCAGCTGTGTCTTATACACGACTGGCTGGTATACTCTAATACCAGCTGTGTCTTATACACGACGGCTGGTATACTCTAATACCAGCTGTGTCTTATACACGACTGGCTGGTATACTCTAATACCAGCTGTGTCTTATACACGACTGGCTGGTATACTCTAATACCAGCTGTGACTTATACACGACGGCTGGTAGACTCTAATACCAGCTGTGTCTTATACACGACGGCTGGTATACTCTAATACCAGCTGTGTCTTATACACGACGGCTGGTATACTCTAATACCAGCTGTGTCTTTACTTGCCTGTACCTCTGTCAACATTGTTAAGCTAATCCTTAATAAGTTTTCATAAGGTCAGTCCTAACCTCAGTTTTGCTTCAATAGTATTCCGTAGCACTGATTGTAGTGAACAACTGTGGTAAGTGTCATGTGTATTACATGTGTCAAACTGGATGATAGGATCATTAAGTTGTATTGCTGTGTCAGCAACATGGATGATAAGGTCATTAAGTTGTATTGCTGTGTCAGCAACATGGATGATAGGTCATTAAGTTGTATTACTGTGTCAGCAACATGGATGATAAGGTCATTAAGTTGTATTACTGTGTCAGCAACATGGATGATAGGGTCATTAAGTTGTATTGCTGTGTCAGCAACATGGATGATAAGGTCATTAAGTTGTATTGCTGTGTCAGCAACATGGATGATAGGGTCATTAAGTTGTATTGCTGTGTCAGCAACATGGATGATAGGTCATTAAGTTGTATTGCTGTGTCAGCAACATGGATGATAGGTCATTGTTGTATTGCTGTGTCAGCACATGGATGATAGGTCATTGTTGTTGTGTGTCAGCAACATGGATGATAGAGTCATTAAGTTGTATTGCTGTGTCAGCAACATGGATGATAAGGTCATTAAGTTGTATTGCTGTGTCAGCAACATGGATGATAGGGTCATTAAGTTGTATTGCTGTGTCAGCAACATGGATGATAGAGTCATTAAGTTGTATTGCTGTGTCAGCAACATGGATGATAAGGTCATTAAGTTGTATTGCTGTGTCAGCAACATGGATGATAGAGTCATTAAGTTGTATTGCTGTGTCAGCAACATGGATGATAGAGTCATTAAGTTGTATTGCTGTGTCAGCAACATGGATGATAGGGTCATTAAGTTGTATTGCTGTGTCAGCAACATGGATGATAAGGTCATTAAGTTGTATTGCTGTGTCAGCAACATGGATGATAGGGTCATTAAGTTGTATTGCTGTGTCAGCAACATGGATGATAAGGTCATTAAGTTGTATTGCTGTGTCAGCAACATGGATGATAGGGTCATTAAGTTGTATTGCTGTGTCAGCAACATGGATGATAGGGTCATTAAGTTGTATTGCTGTGTCAGCAACATGGATGATAGGGTCATTAAGTTGTATTGCTGTGTCAGCAACATGGATGATAGGGTCATTAAGTTGTATTGCTGTGTCAGCAACATGGATGATAGGGTCATTAAGTTGTATTACTGTGTCAGCAACATGGATGATAGGGTCATTAAGTTGTATTGCTGTGTCAGCAACATGGATGATAGAGTCATTAAGTTGTATTGCTCTGTCAGCAACATGGATGATAGAGTCATTAAGTTGTATTGCTGTGTCAGCAACATGGATGATAAGGTCATTAAGTTGTATTGCTGTGTCAGCAACATGGATGATAGAGTCATTAAGTTGTATTGCTGTGTCAGCAACATGGATGATAAGGTCATTAAGTTGTATTGCTGTGTCAGCAACATGGATGATAGGGTCATTAAGTTGTATTGCTGTGTCAGCAACATGGATGATAGGGTCATTAAGTTGTATTGCTGTGTCAGCAACATGGATGATAAGGTCATTAAGTTGTATTGCTGTGTCAGCAACATGGATGATAGGGTCATTAAGTTGCATTGCTGTGTCAGCAACATGGATGATAGGGTCATTAAGTTGTATTGCTGTGTCAGCAACATGGATGATAGAGTCATTAAGTTGTATTGCTGTGTCAGCAACATGGATGATAAGGTCATTAAGTTGTATTGCTGTGTCAGCAACATGGATGATAGGGTCATTAAGTTGTATTGCTGTGTCAGCAACATGGATGATAGAGTCATTAAGTTGTATTGCTGTGTCAGCAACATGGATGATAAGGTCATTAAGTTGTATTGCTGTGTCAGCAACATGGATGATAGGGTCATTAAGTTGCATTGCTGTGTCAGCAACATGGTTGTCTACGACACATCTGTCGGCTACAGCAACATCTATGGGTACTGATACAGGGTAATTCTAGGGGTACTGATACAGGGTAATTCTAGGGGTACTGATACAGGGTAATTCTAGGGGTACTGATACAGGGTAATTCTAGGGTACTGATACAGGGTAATTCTAGGGTACTGATACAGGGTAATTCTAGGGTACTGATACAGGGTAATTCTAGGGGTACTGATACAGGGTAATTCTAGGGGTACTGATACAGGGTAATTCTAGGGGTACTGATACAGGGTAATTCTAGGGGTACAGATACAGGGTAATTCTAGGGGTACTGATACAGGGTAATTCTAGGGGTACTGATACAGGGTAATTCTTCAACGCTTGCCTAACGTATAGGCATAAACTTCTTAGGCTAGTGGATTTTTCCACTGCTAACTCTGCCTTCTGCTGCGTCAATCCACGTGTCTGCAGTATATAAGTCACTTCTCCACGCATGTAGAATACATTTCTCAAGATTGATGGAGGGAACACATCGACACCAGGGAGAGGGACTGGTTACTTCAAACTCCTCCTCATCTTCCACCGTTCTTCTCTGTATTGGACTGAAGAAACCACTGGCTGGGGTAACGTTTCATCAGTAAAGATACCCAGGTGTTACACATGTGTCTAATTTATCAACTTGTCGGTTCTGTGAAGTATTTATCTACTTGTTGCTAACTATGAAGGTTGGGTAGTGATCAGTCGTATTGTCAGTGATTAAACCAGATTTTAGGAGAGCTGTTATGTCTGCCCAGATATAGTCAAAGATGTCCCGTGGCTTGGTACGCAACGCTTTCGCCTCACACCGTGTCTCCGTGGTTCAATTCCCGGCATGTTTCCTTACACCTGTTGTCCCTATTCACCTAGCAGTAAGTAGGTACCTGGGTGGTAGTCAACAGGTGTGGGTGACATCCTTGGGGACAAGATTAAAGGACCACACTGGCAATAAGACAGAAAGTCCTTGATGACGCACTGACTTTCTTGGGTTACCCTGGGTGGCTAACCCTCCCACGGGTTAAAAATCCGAACAAATCTTATGTTAAGAGGAGATACGGATGTCACCGGAATACGTTCATTAGAAGGAAACTTAATAATTGTTGAAGTCACCGTATCTATGATTTAGTTTTTAAAATGATCGCTAAAGTTGCCTCCGTTGGTGTCTGGAGATCTGTACACATCTGCTGTTGTTATTGGGGCAGTGAGGATTTTACCTGCACGTTGAGTAAATATGTATTGAACACGTTCGTGTCTGGTGCATGTGGAGGCTACACAGAGCGTCTCAGTGTTACATGACTGTCACCATACAAAAGTTACCAGGTTTGGGTTACCCCTCACCTGATACCGAGGGATGGTACCACACCAGTCTACTCTTTCCTGGGTGTCTGTCACCTGATACCGAGGGATGGTATCCACACTAGTCTACTCTCTCCTGGGTGTCTGTCACCTGATACCGAGGGATGGTACCACACCAGTCTACTCTTTCCTGGGTGTCTGTCACCTGATACCGAGGGATGGTATCCACACTAGTCTACTCTCTCCTGGGTGTCTGTCACCTGATACCGAGGGATGGTACCACACCAGTCTACTCTTTCCTGGGTGTCTGTCACCTGATGCCGAGGGATGGTACCACACCAGTCTACTCTTTCCTGGGTGTCTGTCACCTGATACCGAGGGATGGTATCCACACCAGTCTACTCTCTCCTGGGTGTCTGTCACCTGATACCGAGGGATGGTATCCACACCAGTCTACTCTCTCCTGGGTGTCTGTCACCTGATACCGAGGGATGGTACCACACCAGTCTACTCTCTCCTGGGTGTCTGTCACCTGATACCGAGGGATGGTACCCACACCAGTCTACTCTCTCCTGGGTGTCTGTCACCTGATACCGAGGGATGGTACCACACCAGTCTACTCTCTCCTGGGTGTCTGTCATCTTGATACCGAGGATGGTACCCACCAGTCTACTCTCTCCTGGGTGTCTGTCACCTGATCCGAGGTGGACCACACCAGTCCCTACTCTCTCCTGGGTGTCTGTCCACCTGATACCGAGGGATAGGTACCACCAGTCTACTCTCTGGGTGCTCTGCACCTGATACCGGGAAATGGTACCCACCAGCTCGCTACTCTCCCTGGGTGTCTGATCACCTGATACCGAGGGATGGTACCCACACCAGTCTACCTCTCCCTGGGTGTCTGACCAACCTCTCCCGGGAAGTGCCCTGACCAATGTACCCGACCAGTCTGAGCTCTCCTGGACCAAGCCTGCTCCCTGACCAAGCCTGGTCCCTGGACCAAGCCTGCTACCTGGACCAAGCCTGCTCCCTGACCAAGCCTGCTCCCTGGACCAAGCCTGCTCCCTGGACCAAGCCTGCTCCCTGACCAAGCCTGCTCCTGGACCAAGCCTGCTCCCTGGACCAAGCCTGCTCCTGACCAAGCCTGCCCTGGACCAAGCCTGCTCCCTGGACCAAGCCTGCTCCCTGGACCAAGCCTGCTCCTGGACCAAGCCTGCTCCCTGGACCAAGCCTGCCCTGACCAAGCCTGCCCTGACCAAGCCTGCTCCCTGGACCAAGCCTGCTCCTGGACCAAGCCTGCTCCCTGGACCAAGCCTGCTACCTGGACCAAGCCTGCTCCCTGGACCAAGCCTGCTCCCTGGACCAAGCCTGCTCCCTGGACCAAGCCTGCTCCCTGGACCAAGCCTGCTACCTGGACCAAGCCTGCTCCCTGGACCAAGCCTGCTACCTGGACCAAGCCTGCTCCCTGGACCAAGCCTGCTACCTGGACCAAGCCTAGAGGTTCCCTCGCACTCAACACACTTCAGTAATATACAATATCTTCAATACCTACGATATCCATTATTTACGACACTTGAAATAACGATAAAGGATAACAAAACTATTATGATTATTTTTACATAACATCAAAATACGACCTGAAATGTCGAATTTCGAAAAAAAAATCTCTCTTATTTGTCATAATATTTGTATAATTTATTATAATACAGTTATAAATTTGTTGTATATTACACACGAGTGTATAATGAAACAAGTCATGATAGAGACATGTTGACAATTATACAGCTGTCAATATACTGAGTTATACTGAGAGTTATACTGTCAGTATACTGTGAGTTATACTGTCAGTATACTGTGAGTTATACTGTCAGTATACTGAGTTATCTTGTCAGTATACTGAGTTATACTGTCGGTATACTGAGTTATACTGTCAGTATACTGAGTTATACTGTAAATATACTGAGTTATACTATCAGTATACTGAGTTATGCTGTCAGTATACTGAGTTATACTGTCAGTATACTGAGTTATGTTGTCAGCACACTGAAGTATACTGAGAGTTGTATTGACAGTATACTGACAGTTATATTGTCAGTATAGTGCGAGTTGTATTGACAGTATACTGAGAGTTATACTGTCGGTATACTGTGAGTTATACTATCAGTATACTGAGTTATCTTGTCAGTATACTGAGTTATACTGTCGGTATACTGAGTTATACTGTCAGTATACTGAGTTATACTGTCAGTGTACTGAGTTATACTGTCAGTATAGTGAGTTATACTGTCAGTATACTGAGTTATACTGTCAGTATACTTGTCGTGTCAGTATCATAGATACACTTGTTTAGTATATCTTTATACAGCTGGTCCCTTTGCGTGTGACGTCACGGTACCCGCTGACGTCAGAGGCTCAGCGCAGGTGCACAGCCTATCATAGGCAGACTGCCTCACTACGTTAGACCTACAGGCGAGACAGACGGTGTGCGGGACTCTCCTCTAATTACTGTAAATATACCGTAACCATCCAACAAGGAGTATCTTTGACCTCCTATATATCTCTCCCAAGACCCACACGACATACTGAATTATACTGTCGGTATACTGAGTTATACTGTCAGTATACTGAGTTATGCTGTCGGTATACTGAGTTATACCGTCAGTATACTGAGTTATGCTGTCAGTATACTGAGTTATACTGTCAGTATACTGAGTTATACTGTCGGTATACTGAGTTATACTGTTAGTATACTGAGTCACTAAAAACCAGGGCAAACGGAAACCAGGCCTATGTGAATATTATGCACTTGGTATCTGCAGGCATGGAAAATCTGGGAAATCAGATGGGACATGTAATTATGATCACCCCAGAAAATGCCGTTCCCATATGAAAACAGGCAAATGCAACCTCCCGTCCTGTAAGTTTTTCCACCCTGAAATGTGCCACACATCAATTCAGGAAAGACAGTGCTATAACTTATATTGCCAGGCATACCACCTAAAGGGTACGAGGCGACACAGAACATCCAGACCATGGCAAAATCAGGGTAGCCACAGCCACTCCGGAGAGAGAGGTTTTTTAGTGCCAGGAAGGAAAAAAAGCTGGCAGGAAATGACAGAAATTGTACACAAACTGCAATCATTTCTGGAGTGGAATCACAGTCAGTGGCCTCCACTCCATTACAACAGATATTAGAGCCAGGAAAAAAAGACCCCCCCCATACCACCAATACCACCAATCCAACTACATTCATCTTTGCTAATATACAAGGTCTAAAGCCAGCAACAAACAACAAGGTACCTTACATTAGTGGACTGCTTACAGAGTCAAATGCTATGTTTGCGGCTTTCACAGAGACCCACATAAGAGATCACTTGGACAATGAAATATGGATCCCGGGCTACAACCTATACAGGTGTGACAGAGTGAATAGGCAAAAAGGGGGGGTTGGCCTGTATATCACAGTCACTTATATGTTCAGAACTACTAAATGCCTCAAATGATGTAGTTGAAGTATTAGCAATAAAGGTCGAGAATCAAAACCTGGTCATCGTGGTTGTCTACAAGCCCCGGATGCAACGTCCCAACAATTCCAGGAACAGCTTCTGAAAATTGACCACTGTCTGGAAAATCTTCCAGCTCCTGCCCCCAACATCTTGCTACTGGGGATTTCAACCTCAGGCACCTAAAATGGAGGAACATTGCAAACAATGTGGTAGCAGAGATAACACCAGGAGGCAGCTCAGATGAAAATTCACACATGCATGAACTTTTAAATCTCTGCACCAAGTTCACCTTAAACCAGCAAATAGTAGAGCCCACAAGATTAGAGAATACGCTGGACCTCATCTTCACCAACAATGATGATCTGATACGAAATGTCATCATATCAAAAACAATATACTCAGATCACAACATAATAGAGGTCCAGACATGCATGCGGGGAGCTCCAGATCAACAAAATGTGATCAGCCGTGAGGGAGCTTTCTCCAAATTCAACTTCAATAACAAAAACATAAGGTGGGACCAAGTAAACCAAGTCCTAAATGATATAAACTGGGAAGATTGCCTAAGCATCACGGATCCCAACCTATGTCTTGAACAAATTAACTCTGTGGTACTTGAGGTTTGCTCAAGGCAAATTCCCTTAAGGAAAAGGAGGAGAAGATGCAAACTAGAAAGAGAGAGGCGCTCCCTATACAGGCGAAGGCACAGAATAACGGAGCGGCTACAGGAGGCCAATATCTCTGAAATACGTAGGGAGACACTAGTCAGAGAAATAGCAAACATCGAATTAAAACTAAAGGAATCTTATAGGAATCAAGAGACACGGGAAGAACTAAGAGCCATAAATGAAATTGAAAGAAACCCTAAGTATTTCTTTTCCTATGCAAAATCAAAGTCGAGAACAACAACCAGTATTGGGCCCCTACTTAAACCAGATGGGTCCTACACAGATGACAGCAAGGAAATGAGTGAGTTACTTAAATCCCAGTATGACTCAGTCTTTAGCGAGCCACTAACCAGACTGAAAATCGAAAACCTAAATTATTTTTTCATGAGAGTGCCACAGAACTTGACAGACGCATGCCTTTCTGACATCATCACTACGCCAAATGACTTTGAAAAGGCAATAAATGACATGCCCATGCACTCCGCTCCAGGCCCAGACTCATGGAACTCCGTGTTCATCAAGAACTGCAAGAAGCCCCTATCACATGCTTTTAACATCCTATGGAGAGGGAGCATGGACACTGGGATCGTCCCAGCTACTAAAAACAACAGACATAGCCCCGCTCCACAAAGGGGCAGTAAAGCAATAGCAAAGAACTACAGACCAATTGCGCTAACGTCCCATATCATAAAAATCTTTGAAAGGGTTCTAAGAAGCAAGATCGCCACCCATCTTGATACCCATCAATTGCACAACCCAGGACAGCATGGGTTTAGAGCAGGCCGCTCCTGTCTGTCCCAACTACTGGACCACTACGACAAGGTCCTGGATGCTCTAGAAGATAAACAGAATGCAGATGTTATATACACAGATTTTGCAAAAGCCTTTGACAAGTGTGACCATGGTGTAATAGCACACAAAATGCGTGATAAAGGAATAACAGGAAAAGTTGGTAGATGGATTTATAATTTCCTAACACGTAGAACACAAAGAGTAGTAGTCAACAGAGTAAAGTCTGAGGCAGCTACTGTGAAAAGCTCTGTTCCACAAGGCACAGTACTTGCTCCCATCCTATTCCTCATCCTCATATCAGACATTGACAGGGATATAAGCCACAGTGCTGTGTCTTCCTTTGCAGATGACACCCGAATCTGTATGACAGTGTCCACCGTTGAAGACACTGCAAGACTCCAAGCAGACATAAACCAAATCTTTAAATGGGCTGCAGAAAACAATATGAAGTTCAATGATGAGAAATTTCAATTACTCAGATACGGAAAACGTGAAGAAATTAAAATCTCATCGGAGTACAAAACTAATTCCAACCACACAATAGAGCGAAAAACTAATGTCAAAGACCTGGGAGTGATCATGTCAGAGGATCTCACCTTCAAGGACCATAACAATGTAGCAATTGCATCTGCTCGAAAAATGACAGGATGGATAATGAGAACCTTCAAAACCAGGGATGCCAAGCCCATGTTGACACTTTACAGATCGCTTGTTCTATCTAGGCTGGAATATTGCTGCACACTAACTGCACCTTTCAAGGCGGGTGAAATTGCTGACCTTGAAAATGTGCAGAGAACCTTCACCGCACGCATAAGTGCGATAAACCACCTCAACTACTGGGAACGCTTGAAGTTCCTAAACCTGTACTCTCTAGAACGCAGGCGGGAGAGATACATTATTATATACACATGGAAAATTCTCGAGGGCTTAGTACCAAACTTGCACACAAAAATCACTCCCTACGAAAGCAAAAGACTCGGCAGGCGATGTAACATCCCCCCAATGAAGAGCAGGGGTGCAGGGACAACACAATAAGTGTGAGGGGCCCAAGATTGTTCAACTGCCTCCCAGCATACATCAGGGGGATTACCAACAAGCCCCTGGCTGTCTTCAAGCAGGCACTGGACAGGCACCTCAAGTCGGTACCTGATCAGCCGGGCTGTGGTTCGTACGTTGGACTGCGTGCGGCCAGCAGTAACAGCCTGGTTGATCAGGCTCTGGTCCAACAAGAGGCCTGGTCACAGACCGGGCCGCGGGGGCGTTGACCCCTGGAATTCTCTCCAGGTAGACTCCAGGTAGTTATGCTGTCAGTTTTCTGAGTTATGCTCTCAGTATACTGAGTTATACTGTCAGTATACTGAGTTATGCTGTCAGTATACTGAGTTATACTGTAAATATACTGAGTTATACTGTCAGTATACTGAGTTATGCTGTCAGTATACTGAGTTATACTGTCAGTATACTGAGTTATGTTGTCAGCACACTGAAGTATACTGAGAGTTGTATTGACAGTATACTGACAGTTATATTGTCAGTATAGTGCGAGTTATACTGTCAGTATACTGAGAGTTATCTTCAAAATCCTCCAGAGGACAGCATATTAGCTAGAGTTACATAGTTAACTTCAGTATATATGTATACACCCTGGAGTATACCTGGAGTATTCCCTGAGGGATTACTCTAATCCCTATTTTAGGGATTAAAGTAATCTTGACTAGTGAACAAGTGACATGCAGCCTTAATGAGCCTCGTGTAGTAGATAGGCTTTCAACCCTCATTCACCAAGCAGGGAGAGTCACTCAGTACTTCTTATGGGACAAATTAGGGTACGATTGGAACAGATTTACCTACGATTAGTGTGGAGGAATATATTGTTCCAGAGTTGTCAGAAGTTAGGAACCTAGATGGATGTTGTACTGGGACAAGTCGACTTGGATTAGGAGTATCTTAGGGTAAGTGGGCACAGTAGTACCCAGATAGATACTCCGTTATCCTGGGGTTACACAGATAGATACTTTTTTTTATCCTGGTGTTACCCAGATAGATACTTTTTTTTATCCTGGGGTTACACAGATAGATACTTCTTTATCATGAAGTTACACAGATAGATACTTCTTAATCGTGGGGTTACACAGATAGATACTTCTTAATTCTAGGGTTACACAGATAGATACTTCTTTATCCTGGGATTACACAGATACATACTTCTTAATCCTCGGGTTACACAGATAGACACGTGGATATTCCGCATTTCCACTTTATCTGGCTTGACGTAATCCCTTTTCTACGTTGTCAGCTATTTCTTCATGACGCGGCAGCAGGTGACAGACTCGTAGGTCCAGCTACCGTCGGAATTAGAGCTAGCACCCAACCCCGTCATGACGTAGAAGTTAGTTGCGTTACCGTCGCACAGTCTCCACTGGGACCAGTCAGAACTGACCCCTGGACCAGACTGCATGGCTCCCCCGACTGTGTGGCAGTCACTAGAGTTCAACACCGCCAGGCTGCTTACAAAACTGCCGCTACATGGACCATAGTTGCCGCTGAAACCCACCATGATGGTGTTGGTGTTGCAAGACACACTCATGCAGGTCATTTTGTGGCTGGGATTCCCACAGACTTGAGTGGGGTCCGCAGCGAGGAAGGTCAGGTCAGCGGGAGGGTCAGCACACAGCAGGTAAGGGTCTGACCACATCTCGAAAATGCCCACAGCGCCGGTGTTGTTGGGGCAGGAGGACGAGACCGCTGACAGCAGGTTCACTTGTGTTGTGTGACCCGCAACACTAGACGTTGTCTGTGTTGTGTGACCCGCAACACTAGACGTTGTCTGGGTCACGTGCTGAAAGAGGAACGTACTTAAATTTCCGACAAATATAACACACACACCCCATCTAACACCAGCACACATTTATTAGAGAACGTTTCGGTCCTGGGAACCAGTTTCTCAGCATGTTACCAAGGTCGCGGGGGCGTTGACCCCTGCGACCCTCTTTGGGTAAGGTTTAAACCAGATATGTGAATTATGCTGCGTTATATTGTGTGAATTATGCTGCGTTATACTGTGTGAATTATGCTGCGTTATATTGTGTGAATTATGCTGCGTTATACTGTGTGAATTATGCTGCGTTATATTGTGTGAATTCTGTTGCGTTATATTGCGTAAATTTAAGGAAGGGTTTTGTTGTTTTATTCTGGTAATAAAATGCAATTTAACATATCGTAAATTTAAAAAGGCAAAATTACCTATTTTTTCTTAATGGGTTAAGTATCGTGGGTCGTGATAATGGGTTAAGTATCGTGGGTCGTGATAATGGGTTAAGTATCGTGGGTCGTGATAATGGGTTAAGTATCGTGGGTCGTGATAATGGGTTAAGTATCGTGGGTCGTGATAATGGGTTAAGTATCGTGGGTCGTGATAATGGGACACCCAACTTATTATCTATGTTGTTGCAATCAAAATATAAAAAAATATTCATGCACAATATGAGTATTTATCTGCAATAGACTATAGTATAGTAAGCTATACAGACAACATAATCTATACAGACAACATAATCTATACAGACAACATAATCTATACAGACAACATAATCTATACAGACAACATAATCTATACAGACAACATAATCTATACAGACAACATAATCTATACAGACAACATAATCTATACAGACAACATAATCTATACAGACAACATAATCTATACAGACAACATAAGCTATGCAGACAACATAAGCTATCCAGACAACATAAGCTATACAGACAACATAAGCTACACAGACAACATAAGCTATACAGACAACATAAGCTACACAGACAATATAAGCTACACAGACAACATAAGCTATACAGACAACATAAGCTATACTATCTACAAGTTACAGAATCTTGTGTAATTCGCACGACACAAACACCAGAGTACAATTCTATCACCGAGGTTAGTACTTCAGTTCTTCATAGCTACAATGACTCACCCAATAGTAAGAACACGGTTGCAAACAAACCACGGAACGGGTGGGGTCGAACCCATGGCGAGTGGATTAATCTTGTAGCCAGCTGGCCCAGTGACTTACGCACTGCCTTTGATATACCTTTGATGAGTTCCGAGAGTTTTACTGGAGCCTGGTCATGGGCCAGGCTCGTCTGGTGCTTGTCTGGTCAACCAGGCTGTTGCTGCTGGTGGCCCGTTGCCCCACATATCCGTCACAGCCTGGTGAAGATACTTGTCCAGTTTCCTCTTGAAGATTTCTACACTTGTACCAGCAGTGTTTCTGATATCTTTGGGTAAGATGTTGAATAATCTGGGATCACGAATGTTGATGCAGTGTTCTCTTATTGTGCCCATTGCACCACTGCTTTTCACTGGGTTTTACGACTCATTCGCCATAGGTTCAAACCCCACCCATTCCGTGGTATCTTCATAGCTTATAAAACTTTAATGACAGCTGGGTAACATGTGGCTTACAGTTGTGGGTCTCGGCGATGAAGTTGTGGAGGAAGTCTTAACTACAGATGTGACAATTGTAGACGTCTCAGCTGCAGGTGTGGTAGCTACAGTCATTGTAGTGGTGAGGGATCTCAGTGTGGCTGCTGCCACACTGGTGGGTGGGACAGTAACCTCCGTTTCTGGAACTGAGTACAAACCGTCAGTGGGAACGATACACAGACATGAAAATAGCAGGAATGCACCCACCTGGCTTCACCAGCTGGGGGTTAGGTGGGTGGGTGTAGGAGTAGTGAGGGAGAAGGGATTGACCCCCTGGAACATGCATCGTAGTGGTTGGTGAAATGACTGGAATAACAAGCGGGAGCAGAAGATAACTTG
>WNWK01016404.1:0-45021 GCA_009830355.1 Cherax destructor | reverse complement strand
TTATTATTATTATTATTATTATTATTTGCGTCCACTGTCAGCCTCAGAGTTCTCTCTGAGTTACCAGACCTTGCCACGTGGAGGCCAGTGGTTCGTCTTTAAGGTCCACCCCCCCCCTCGCCTTCCCCAGGTTCATGTATCCAGGAATTCATCCGTTCGCTCCCAAATGTCTCCCCTTCTCCACTTACCCAAGGTCAGCCTCAACAACCTTCCCTAAGTTCATGTATCCAGGAATCCATCCGTTCGCTCCCGGATGTCTTCCCTTCCCCACTTACCTAAGATCGGCGGTACCTTCCCCGGATCAGTGTCTCCAGGAGTCCACTTGTGTCACCTGAGTGGACTCCCTTCCCCAGAGTCAGCGGTGCCTTCCCCGGATCAGAGTCTCCAGGAGTCCACTTGTGTCACCTCAGGTGGACTCCCTTCTCCACTTCCCCAGAGTCAGCAATTGCCACCCCCAGTGACTTTGTTGGGTGGAAACTTGGTTTTGTCTAGCTGGTCTACGGTAGAGACTGTCCAGGTGGGTGAAATTACTATAGGTGACACAGAAAACCAGCTAGACGAGACCAAGCTGCCACACAGCTCGCCCACCCAGGAGAGGCTAATTAAGGAAAAAATTGGACTTCTATTTATTTTCCATAATATACCTATAGTAAATACATTTTTCTCAGTTACGTAGTTGAGTAAGCGTGTTTGTGAATGTTTTATTGCAAGCACATGAGTGTCCGTGTGTTCGTCTATTTGTCTTCCTCCGTGTCTACCTACGTGTTAAATAGATTTGTTTTTGGTATTAATAGTTTGTATTTTTTCTGGCATGCAATGATCCACACGAGTACACATTCACATGTATTCAAACTTATTTATGTATCTCCATATACACAACCTACATGTACAGCAACACATACAATTCTCTGTATCACACATATGCATACATAAATAAGTGCCAAAATACACCAACATGTATGCGAATAAGACAATATGTTGAGTCAGGTAGACGTTTCTTTCACCAGGACTTAAAGCATCAGGGACTGATAAAATCTACAAGGATTTTATCTATCAGGGATTGGTAAAGTCTATTAAGACTTTATCTATCTATCCATCAGGTATTAATAAAGTCTCTGGTAGACTAAACGTCGTTTTAATAAATGCCACAAACACAGCATATTGCATCTTATTATAATACATACTGCAATGTCCACTATCTTCAATAATTTTAACATTTATGTTAATACGAAGATATCATGTGTTTAATATACTGTGTGTGTGTGTGTGTGTTACCAGTTGCCAAAGGAACTTGTCGATAGACACTTTGCCTGTAGTGTACGATAAACACTTGGCATGTTGTGTGTGTTTTATTGTATGTGTATGAATATGTATGTATGTATGTATTTATGCATGTTTGTTTAATATATCTGTAATGTGTGAGGTGCATGATTGTTTATGTATTTACATATATGTTTATGAATGTATATATGGAAGTATAAGTGTATGTATGAACTGTATGAACGTATGAGTGTCTGTATGTGTGTGTGCGTGATGTATGTGTACTCTATGGTGCATGTGTAGAGATTTAAGTGTGTTAAAAAATATACATATAAAAATATGTGATCTTGTGGGCCTTTGATGCCTTGCAAATACAATCCAAGTGGAAAAAACGAATAATATTGCAAACTTGCATTTTATGGATTTTTTTTAATTCCAGTGTCAAGACTTCGTCCCCATATTATCAGAAACACTTGCTTGACTCCTGGGTAAACTTGCCATGGGTAAACTTGGAGTAAAGGCTCATTGATAGCACCAGAGACTCGAGGGCTGCTTTTCTTCAAGATTGTCTTTTATAATATGAGAACGTTGACTCATTCAGTCAGCTTCAAATTTTCAGCTCTAGTGAAACATTACTATGGTAAGGTTGATGCAGCTATTGTCACGTGGTCTCCAGTGTTAGTGAAATAGCAGGAGAACAAGATGAAAAATTGCTTAGCCGAGACTAACTAGAAACATATTATTGCAATAACTGAGATCTGGTTCTCTCTGAGAATTAGAACATGGCTGCTGAATTCCACTTACAGGGAAATAAATTATCCCACACTGACAGAGTCAACAATAAATTGGGCGGAGTTGCAAGGTATGGTAAGAAAAATTAAATTGTAGCATCAGAAACAATACAAAGATGGAAGGAATGCACACGAAATATGTTTGTTGCAGTTCCTCGAAGGTCCTGACCTAGTTTTATGACTATGGAAAATTCTTTGGGATGAAATTGCTTAGGCATCTAGACATATCGTTTGGAGTAATTTGACAGGTAATCTAGAGTCTAATGACTTTCTTGAAATTGTCCAGGACTGCTTATCAAAAGAGTTTGTTTCAGAAACAACTAGAAGAAATTACCTGTTGGACTCGATTCTGGCAACGATTTTCTGATAGATAATCTTGAGGTTAATAAAGTGCTTGGAGAAAGTGATCACAAATCATTTAGTTTTAATATCTCACGTAATTACCTTGATAACAGTAATATAGATAAAGTCATCAATTTTCGTGTTGCAGATTATATGGAACTAAGGAATGATTTGAGAAGTGTGGACTGGAGTACCCTGGCTATGGACTGTCACGGGGGAGACCTGAAGGAAGGTGATGATGGCTGCCAATGCGACTTTTTTCCAAAGGATCGTACAAGGTAGGCAAGGTCCACATAGAGAACTTAATAGAGAACTTAAATCAAACATGAATGATCCTAAATGGATTAGTAAAGAACTCAAACATCCCTTGGTTGAAAAGAGAGACATTTACAGGCGAATCTAAGGTGAGTCACCTTATTGAACACTATATTCAATTTAAAAGAGAAATAAAAAACTAAAAAAAAATCTAAAAACAGGATTAGAAATTAAAGTTACGAGAGAAACAAAGACCAATCGCAAGGCTTTCTTTCAGACATATAGAAATAAGATTCACGAACAGATGAGCCCACTTAAATGTAACTCAGGTCATCTTATTGTTAGTGACCATGAAATGTGTACCATTTTCGACGCCTATTTCCTCTCGTTGGTTTTACACTGGAAGATACCAACCAACTCCAAAAGGTCCATAATTATACTGGTCAGAATAATAATAAATTCTACTGTAGTAACGGTAGTAGTAGTAGTAGTAGTAGTAGTAGCAGCAGCAGCAGCAGCAGCAGCAGCAGCAGCAGTAGAAACCAATTGTTTCATGGTCCTCAAGTATCTAGATAGACTGAAGCCTCATAGAACAAAAGAAAGCTCCATATGTTTTCCTTGTCTACATATACTCTGATTACAATGTACTATTTGCACTGTATAGAATTGTGAAAGTTGTCTCCAAGTGAATCATTATGTCAATAATGGTTTTCCATTCTGCCTTAGTGTTTTTTTAACAGCTTGTCGACTCCACAACCATTTATCCACTCAGTGTACTTGAAGGTGTCAGCTCCTTGTTATAAACGACTACCCTACAGCGGGTCTTACCTATACATATTTATTTATTTTCATATATCCATTTTCTGACTAAATGAAAGTGATAATGTTGTATTAGTGTAATTCTGAAGATATCCGTGTGAAAGATGTGAATATTTGAAGAAGTGGCAAGTTTGAATCTTTTGTAGATAAGGCAAAGGACATACTTATGTAAATGTCTGATACAAGATGAAATCAAACGAAAAATAATTATTAAGCAATTAAATAATGTCTCTTTCAATTTACACATGTATACTTCTCTCATCTTTTCAATATTTACAACAAAAAATATTGACAATCAATAACACAAAACAAAATCTCTCGATGATAAAAAAACATAAGCCACCAAGTCAGGAGACTCGATCTCTTGATCAAAAGAATTCTGGAGGTGGCTGCTGCAGCCTGGCCAGTACTCACCTATTTGTGGTTGCAGGGGTCGATTCATAGCTCCTGGCCCCGCCTCTTCACTGATTGCTACTAGGTCCTCTCTTTCCCTGCTCCATGAGCTTTATCAAACCTCGTTTTAAAACTATGTATGGTTCCTGCCTCCACTATGTCGCTTTCTAGGCTATTCCACTTCCTGACAACTCTATGACTGAAGAAATACTTCCTAACATCCCTTTGACTCATAGGAGTCTTCAACTTCCAATTGTGACCCCTTGTTTCTGTGTCCCCTCTCTGGAACATCTTGTCTCTGTCCACCTTATCTATTCCTCGCAGTGCGTCTGTGTTAATGTCTCTGATGCTGTGTTAGGTTGTGATGTGCTGTGATGTATGGAAGTTAGCATATATTATAACATTAATGTTGTATTGTGATGTACCGTGATGTGTGGATGTTAGTGTGTATTACGTTCAGTGTTTATGAAAGTGTTGGCGACGTTCTGTGTTTGTGATGTATTGTCCAGCTACTTCTGGTGACGGTTAGTGTTGGTGACTGTGTTGTTCAGCAACTGCTGATGTTCAGTTAGTTACTAGTTGTCAAACTCAGTAGTCCATAGACACTTGTGGTGTGTGTGTGTGTGTGTGTGTCTCTGTGTACTCACCTAATTGTACTCCCCTAATTGTGGTTGCAGGGGTCAAGACTCAGCTCCTGGCCCCGCCTCTTCGCTGTCCGCTACTGGATCTCTGCTCTCCCTGCTCCATGAGCTTTATCATACCTTGTCTTAAAACTATTTATGGTTCCCGCCTCCACTATATCGTTCCCTAGACTATTCCACTTCCTGACTACTCTATGGCTGAAGAAATGTCTGTGTTGTGTATGTAAGTATATATAATAAATTATTATTTTCAGAGTAGTCATTTAGAGTGACAGTTTTATTACGCGTCTCATACCCATTCATTGGTAGGTAATTAATAAAGAATACAAACAAGCAATAAATGTAAAAATAATAATATTTACCTTTGAATTACAATTACATTATGGAGAAAAAGTTATATTACATTTAGAATCAGCGTTCCAAATAGTCACATTAAGTAGCCTTCGTTATGAAAAAGGAAGAAATTTATGTATAAAACTCTACGGAGATTACAACCCAGGTTTGACTATCTTCCATCAACACTGAGAGCATTGTTAGTTACCATTTTGTCCTAGGCACATGTCGATTAGACACTAGGCCTGTTGTATATGTATATATGTGTGTGTGTGTGTGTAACGAAACACTTCAAAATGTTTCGGCCCCGCCGGGAATTGAACCCGGGCCCTCCGTGCGTGAAGCAAGAGCGCTAGCCACCATGCCATCGGGGCGTGTATTGTGCTACCTGTGATGTGTTTACCACTGTTGGTTATTGTCACTGTCAGCACCACTGGGAGCACTGTGCTACCACTGCTCTTTCTACCCTTGCTGCATCCCCCCCACCCCTCTCTACCACTGTTGTTGTTTATACTTCAAACATCCGCTGGGAATGACTCGTCAACTCATCCAGAAAAAGCACTCATTCCCCTATCCATAAAAATTGAGCATTTGCAGTGTTGCCACAACTCTGTCTCTCTCTCCCATGTTCCCTTCCATAATAAATTCACTTACAATCTCAAGAGACTGGCTTTCTGAACTTATAAACTAAAATATTCTTGACTTCACGTCCAGGAACATATTTTTTTTTAATTCCCAAGTCTTAGGTCTCAAGACGCAGGTTTGATGTCCTAGAATTTATGTCTTATTAGCCTAGTCCCAGTTCATTGGTCTCAGACGTCAGTGTTACCAAATGCAAGAAGTAAACAAAACTTTTTTGTGTTTGTGAACGTGATCTGAGCGTTGTGCTCGACGTGGACACAAATCCCACTGTCCATAATGTTGAAATAAGACCACAGGAGCAGAATTCTTTTAAAAATGTTTCGCTCTTTGTAGGTTTATATCAAATCAATGCAATGGATGAAGGCCCAGACTGCTGAAAACTTTCCTGGCTTTAATAACCCGTGTTCGGCAAACTCCACGAGTTAACCTTTACGGTTATTCACATGTATCGGTCACCCACCTCACCTACGGTTCTCACTCCGTCTATATATTCCTCTGGTTTGATCTCCAAGTGAGAAATTGTCTATGTAAAGTTTCCTTTCTCACTCAGGGTCCTTACGTTGCAAATCATTTTATATTTCTTATGCCCAAAGTACGAAATTGGAAAGGGAAAGTGACACGTGGATATAGTGTTTACATTAAAAAAAAGTGGCCAACAAAAGTCGCAATACCGTGGCTGTAATAATTCACAATTAGTCCAAAAATTAGAGAGAGAACGGAACATAAAGATTCTTTCTATATGAATAATTATATCTGCTTGATAAAGATTCAAAAGAAACCTAAACGACAAATGAAGTTTCGTCTTCTAAGCAGAAGTTCGTAGTGAAACTTGAATAAGGAAAAGTATCAGTTTCTTGTACTTATAGATTTGAAAAGCCATATGAGAGGGTGTAGAGGGAGGCAGTGTTGCTAGTGTTATTAACGCTGTGTAGCACCAGAAAGATATAAACAACCATAACGCTATACACAGTAACACCAGACATACACACAAACACACTGATACACAGAGTAACAGAAGATATACATAGTATGAATACATATATATAGTATTATGAGGAAAATCGCACAGTAAGAAATAAATAACTATGAAACATAAATAGTAGAATCAAATTTACAATGAGTGGCCTCTCCATGGTAGTCTGGCTAGACGAGTACTTCTTGTCTGGCTGGTCTACGTTTCGAGCGAGTCCAGGAAGTTATAATTATAGGGCACAGATTTCTGTGTGTCCTCCCCTATAATTATATCTTTCTGTATATACTGATATTAAACACTTGTGTTGTAATATCATATATGGACAGTGCTCCTTGGATTGGCCGCATTTGAAAAGTTAAGTTCCTCTCTTGAGGAAATGCTGTGTTTGGGGTTCACAGCTCTCAACGTCCCCCTCTTACTTTCTTCGTTAACTGAAACATTTGTATAGCATACTACATACTACAGATTTTTTTCCAAAAATTATGATAAATGAAAAAAAATTATATACATACATTTTCTATTTATTTATTTATTTATTTTTATTTAGTTATTTATGTATTGAAGCATCAGTTATTCACGACTAGTTTTGGAGTTAACTTTACTCTATCATCAGACACTGTACAAAATCATGTTGTATGACCCTTGTCGGTTATAATAATAATAATACATGTACAAAATCATTGACGATCAGTTATAAAGACCCTGATCTTAATATATGCTAAAAATTATATTATTATAAGTATTAAGAAAAGATAAACAAATAAGAACTAGTAATAGACTAAGAGAACTACTTGGTTTCTAGTATTCTATTTTAATTTTCTTTATTTTTGACATAGTGGAAGAAAGCAAAGCTCGCCTGTCAGTATTTCATAGGTGTCTTGTGTTGCAACATCATACGAAGGCTTTTACATTCCTGTATGTCTTTTTTTGAGAAATAATTTTCTAATTTATTGGGACAGGAGATTATGATAGTTAATTATTAGCTTTATCTTGCATGATATTATGGAGTTATTTTTAAACAGTTTTTTTTTTTACTTTGTGCAAATATTCTGATTTGATGCTTCATACTGGAAACTTCTTACTCTAAATAGCTTGGGCAGCAAATCCGTGAATATCTTAGGAGTAGACTAGACACAGTTCTTCTCTTAACTTAGAGTGTTTGCTGAAATTGACACAAGTTGACATGTTTGAAGGCTTTGTGTAAACAGTGAGCTGGTTCTTATTTTCTTGCTAGAGCTCGTCTTTCCCACTGCTATTCGATGTCCTTCTGGTTAATGCTCTTCCTCAAGAGTGTATGCCCTATGCTTCTTTGCTTGTTCTTTCTTTGTTACCATTTTCCTGTGTATGTTTTTTTCTATAACTTAAGTTTCTCTTTCAGTTTCCTCCTCTAATCGAGTGTCCGAAGTGCTTATTTTCTCTTTGTTTGCTGCCTTCCCCAGTGTATATTTGTTGTGTCTGATGCCTTCTTCAGTGTATATTCCCTTGCTTGTACTCTCTTCCCTTTCAGTCTATTTTTCGGTGTATGTTATATTTCGGTGCAAAGAACCACAGGGTATCTGCACTGATTACATCTGCGATGTGACAAAAAAAGAAAATTCTCTTTCCCACCAGGAAGTAACTAAAAAAAAAGTCGCTGAAAGGATAATCTCGGTGGAGACACCACCATCACGCAGACGTATAATACCAGCTGACTTGATTCATTTTATACGTAAGAAACGAACTTCTACCTAAAGTCTTTTACCAACAGGGTCCTGCCAGCACTGTTTCCAAAAGAAACCTACCAGAGGTCTTCTACCAACAGTCTTCTGGTAACAATCATTCCAGTAGTATTCGTCCAATAGCATTCAGTCTTATACACTTGAATCCTACCAACAGAATCTTAAGAAAAGAATCTTACCAATAAGTCTTCTATCAGATATTTACCAAACAGGTTACATACAGTGTTATTAACTGTGGTGTAGCAGACAGACTTTATACACATCACAACACAACGATGGTGGTGAAAAATCACATAACAGCAGAGAGGACCTTTCACGTGTGAAACAAACTTCTTCATTCAATAGTTCCTTTCTACAATTGTGTCTTTTTCATTACTTACTGGCTTTGTGCCATATATCTCTGCAACATAGTGTACCTCGACATTCAGTGTGCAATATATGTCAACATTCATACATCACAGTACATAATAACAGTATCAGAGATATTACCAAAGAGACGTACTGGCCAGGCTGTGGAAGCCACCACCAAAATTGTTTTTGTCAAGAGATCGAATAATCCAAGTTGACAGTTTTTTTTCATCCCCGAAAGTTTTATTTTTTTCTGTGGTCGTGAATCTTTTTTATGTTATTAATGAAGAGGTGAAAAAACTGAATATGTAAAAACTGACTTATTTAATAATTAATTCTACTTAAAGTGTTTATTAAGATGATTTATAAGAATATCTTCTTTGTCTTAAACACAAGTCTCTCATGTTAGTCACTTCAACTACTTACATATTTTACCAAAATATTTCATCAAAATATTTTAACCCTCATTCCAGTTTCTTAAGAAAATTGAAATTATGTAATCAGGGATTTTCTTATTTCTCTTACACTATACAATATTGTTTAATGTGCATTCGTGTATGTATACATGCATGTATTTGCCATTGATTCCATATGCGACCTTCATATTCATTTAGGAGATGTAGAGATTCGCATTTGAAACTCATCAGTACACAATATGTGACACTCATAAGCAATATGTGACACTCATACACATTACGCAAACATTACACTCATTCTTACAAAATAACACGTACACATGACATTCATCAACACACAATAACATGTACACTTAGCAGTCAACCACTAGTGTCACAAACGTGTCCAGTCTTTATATATTTGCATGTTTCACAAAGAATGTTGTCAAAATACCGTAAACCAGCGTATAAATGTAGGTGAAAATACTTATATATGTGTATATTTGTGCGCTTGTTAGTCTTTCAGTGTCAAATGAAAAAGACAAATAAATAAATAAAAATGAAAACAGTGTAATATTTAATGCAGTTTTGATGGAATTGGAAACGTTTTCAACACTTGGACAATCATCGACATAAGATAAAACACTCACAAATACGTTTAAACTGCTAAATAAGCAAAAAAAACTCGTACTAAGTATAAATTCATAGTGTAATATAAAAGGATTTCCAAAATTATTCTAAATTAGCCTCTCCTCGGTGGCTGAGCTGTGTGGCAGCTTGGTCTCGTCTAGCTGGTGTACGGTCGTGGCTGTCTTGGTGGGTGTAATTACTGGATACAGTTTTCTGTGTGTCACCTCCAGTAATTCCACCCACCTGGACAGTCTCTACCGTAGACCAGCTAGACAAGACCAAGTTTCCACCCAGCAAAGTCTCTGGGGGTGGCAACCGCTGACTCTGGGGAAGTGGGGAAGGGAGTCCACCTGAGGTGACACAAGTGGACTCCTGGAGACACTGATCTGGGGAAGGCACCGCTGACTCTGGGGAAGTGAGGAAGGGAATCCACCTGAGGTGACACAAGTGGACTCCTGGAGACACTGATACGGGAAAAGCACCGCCGACCTTAGGTAAGTGTGGAAGGGGAGACACCCGGAGGCGGACGGATGAATTCCTGATACATGAACCTGGGGAAGGCTGAGGCTGGAAGGCAGAGAGAGAGAGAGGCGAGGCTGACCTTAGGGAAGTGAGGAAGGGTAGACATCCGGGGGCCCACGGATGGATTCCTGGACACATGAACCTGGGGAAGGCGAGGGGGGGGGATGGACCTTAAAGACGATACATGAACTTGGGGAAGGTTGTTGTTGAGGCTGACCTTGGGGACGTGCGGAAGGGAAGACATCCGGGAGCGAACGGATGGATTCCTGGATACATGAACCTGGGGAAGGCATAAATACTAGCAGTTGAGGCTGACCTTGGTAAAGTGGGGAAGGGAAGACATCCGGCGGTAGACGGATGGAATCCTGGATACATGAACCCGGGGAAGGCAAGAATACAGGTTGGTGAGGCTGACCTTGGGGAAGTGAAGAGGGGAAAACATCCGGAGGCGGACGGATGAATTCCTGGATACATGAACCTGGGGAAGGCTGAGGCTGGAAGGCAGAGAGAGAGAGGCGAGGCTGACCTTAGGGAAGTGAGGAAGGGTAGACATCCGGGGGCCCACGGATGGATTCCTGGACACATGAACCTGGGGAAGGCGAGGGGGGGGTGGACCTTAAAGACGAACCACTGGCCTCCACGTGGCAAGGTCTGGTAACTCAGAGGCTGACAGTGGTCGCAAATAATTTTATTGTAATAATTTTATTTTTATTATTATTAATTGTTATTTGTAATTCATGATTTGCTAATATGGATTCAAAAGCGTCAACATCAACAGTGTTATTCCCACTCCAGCCTCCCTGACAGTAGCCATGGTGGTGTTATTTCCACTCCAGTCTCCCAGAGAGTAGCCATGGTGGTGTTATTCCCACTCCAGCCTCTCTGACAGTAGTAACGGTGGTGTTATTCACACTGCACCCTCTCTGACAGTAGCCATGGTGGTGTTATTCCCACTCCAGCCTCCCTGACAGGAGTCATGGTAGTGTTCTTATTTGTGTTCATTCACCGCAGTTAACGTTAATAGAAATACGAAAAGTCGTATTGTTCAATAGTGTAACGAGGAGCAACATTAATGCACTCACAAGAGTTAACATTAAAATAACTAGATATATTTCAGTCGCTGCGTTCTTCTGCGTTACTGTTCTGTACTGTTCATCTGAGTTACTGTTCTGTTCTTCTGTGTTACTGGATGTGTTACTAAACTGTTCTTCTGTGTTACTAAACTGTTCTTCTGTGTTACTAAACTGTTCTTCTGTGTTACTAAACTGTTCTTCTGTGTTACTCGATACTGTTCTTCTGTGTTACTAAACTGTTCTTCTGTGTTACTAAACTGTTCTTCTGTGTTACTAAACTGTTCTTCTGTGTTACTGTACCTCTCTTCTGTGTTACTGTACCTCTCTTCTGTGTTACTGTACCTCTCTTCTGTGGTACTCTGCCGCACTCTTCTGTGGTACTCTGCCGCACTCTTCTGTGGTACTCTGCCGCACTCTTCTGTGGTACTCTGCCGCACTCTTCTGTGGTACTCTGCCGCACTCTTCTGTGGTACTCTGCCGCACTCTTCTGTGGTACTCTGCCGCACTCTTCTGTGGTACTCTGCCGCACTCTTCTGTGGTACTCTGCCGCACTCTTCTGTGGTACTCTGCCGCACTCTTCTGTGGTACTCTGCCGCACTCTTCTGTGGTACTCTGCCGCACTCTTCTGTGGTACTCTGCCGCACTCTTCTGTGGTACTCTGCACTCTTCTGTGTACTCTGCCGACTCTTCTGTGGTACTCTGCCGCACTCTTCTGTGGTACTCTGCCGCACTCTTCTGTGGTACTCTGCCGCACTCTTCTGTGGTACTCTGCCGCACTCTTCTGTGGTACTCTGCCGCACTCTTCTGTGGTACTCTGCCGCACTCTTCTGTGGTACTCTGCCGCACTCTTCTGTGGTACTCTGCCGCACTCTTCTGTGGTACTCTGCCGCACTCTTCTGTGGTACTCTGCCGCACTCTTCTGTGGTACTCTGCCGCACTCTTCTGTGGTACTCTGCCGCACTCTTCTGTGGTACTCTGCCGCACTCTTCTGTGGTACTCTGCCGCACTCTTCTGTGTTACTCTGCCGCACTCTTCTGTGTTACTCTGCCGCACTCTTCTGTGTTACTCTGCCGCACTCTTCTGTGGTACTCTGCCGCACTCCTGTGGTACTCTGCCGCACTCTTCTGTGTTACTCTGCCGCACTCCCGTGTACTCTGCCGCACTCACTGTGTACTCTGCCGCACTCATTCTGTGTTACTCTGCCGCACTCATCCTGTGTTACTCTGCCGCACTCTTCTGTGTTACTCTGCCGCACTCTTCTGTGTTACTCTGCCGCACTCTCCTGTGTTACTCTGCCGCACTCACCTGTGTTACTCTGCCGCACTCACCTGTGTTACTCTGCCGCACTCACCTGTGTTACTCTGCCGCACTCACCTGTGTTACTCTGCCGCACTCACCTGTGTTACTCTGCCGCACTCACCTGTGTTACTCTGCCGCACTCACCTGTGTTACTCTGCCGCACTCACCTGTGTTACTCTGCCGCACTCACCTGTGTTACTCTACTGCACTCACCTGTGTTACTCTACTGCACTCACCTGTGTTACTCTACTGCACTCACCTGTGTTACTCTACTGCACTCACCTGTGTTACTCTACTGCACTCACCTGTGTTACTCTACTGCACTCACCTGTGTTACTCTACTGCACTCACCTGTGTTACTCTACTGCACTCACCTGTGTTACTCTACTGCACTCACCTGTGTTACTCTACTGCACTCACCTGTGTTACTCTACTGCACTCACCTGTGTTACTCTACTGCACTCACCTGTGTTACTCTACTGCACTCACCTGTGTTACTCTACTGCACTCACCTGTGTTACTCTACTGCACTCACCTGTGTTACTCTACTGCACTCACCTGTGTTACTCTACTGCACTCACCTGTGTTACTCTACTGCACTCACCTGTGTTACTCTACTGCACTCACCTGTGTTACTCTACTGCACTCACCTGTGTTACTCTACTGCACTCACCTGTGTTACTCTACTGCACTCACCTGTGTTACTCTGCTGTTCTGTTCTGTGTTACTGTACTGATCTTGTGTGTTACTGTACTGATCTTGTGTGTTACTGTACTGATCTTGTGTGTTACTGTACTGATCTTGTGTGTTACTGTACTGATCTTGTGTGTTACTGTACTGATCTTGTGTGTTACTGTACTGATCTTGTGTGTTACTGTACTGATCTTGTGTTACTGTACTGATCTTGTGTGTTACTGTACTGATTTTCTGTGTTACTGTACTGATTTTCTGTGTTACTGTACTGATTTAGTGTGTTACTATGCTGATCTTGTGTGTTACTGTACTGATCTTGTGTGTTACTGTACTGATCTTGTATGTTATTGTACTGTACTGTGATAAGTGCTGAAAACTGAGCACATTTGTTTCTTACTCTCAGTCAACTAACCTGAGCAGCTTTTAAGTGGGTCTGTCGTGTCCCTAATCTTACTCTTATTTACATGAAAGAATCCTTTAGTTAATCCTCAAGTTCCTTGCGACCTTAACTTCATAATCTCTTTTGGCTTTTCTTATTCCTTTTTCTTATTTTTCTTTTGATTCGCCTGTAGATGCCTCTCTTTTGACGTACGAGATATGTTAATCTATTCTTTTTCCATTTAGGTAACTTTTTTTTATCTAATTTCCCTTTGAGAGGGTCCCTGGTCCTTTTCTATTTCCAACTTTTCGGATTTCAATTTCAACACTCGTGTACGGTAACCAGGACAAAATTTTGTAAATAACTAGCATGTGCAGGTTCCCTATTGTCAAAGTTCCTTAGCATCTTCGAATGGCTTTGATATCTTCAAAACCCTCTATGACATTGAATGAAGCGTTCGAAAATATTTTTTTATAGCTCCTAAGTCGGCAACGGCTGAGATTAAAATTCAAGTGTGTTGGTGCACAGCTCCCAGTTTTGTGTGTTAAAGTGTTAAGTTTTTATTCCACTTAAATTACTTTTTATTTCAGTCTGCCACTTGTGTATGGCTTCTATATTTAATGGCTGACTCAAATCTTTTCAATATATCACTACAAACTGGCATAGTGCCAGATAAGTGGAAAAGGGCAAATGTAAATACCTATTTACAAGGCATGTGACAGGTCCTTAGCTTCGAACTATAGACCAATAAGCCTTATCTCCATAGTTGGTAAATTTATGGAATCAATAATTGCCGAGGCAATTCGTAGCCATCTTGAAAAGCATAAATTGATTAATGAATCTCAACACGGTTTTACTAAGGGGCGTTCCTGTCTTACGAATTTACTAATTTTTTTCACTAAGGTGTTTGAGGAGGTAGATCATGATAATGAATATGATATTTTGTATATGGACTTCAGTAAGGCTTTCAATAAAGTTCCACATCAGAGGCTACTGGGGAAACGTAAGGCACACGGAATAGGAGGAGAATTTTTTTCCTGGGAAGAGGCATGGTTGACAAATAGGCGGCAGAGAGTTTGCATAAATGGAGAGAAATCAGAATGGGGGCGAGTCTCAAGCGGTGTTCCACAGGGGTCAGTTTTGGGCCCCCTGTTGTTTACAATTTGCATAAACGACATAGATGAGGGAATAAATAGTAACATAAGTAAATTTGCTGATGACACCAAAATAGGCCATCCAATTCATTCAAATGAGGACATTAGAGCACTCGAGGATGATTTGAATAGACTGATGCAGTGGTCGGAGAAGTGGCAGATGCAGTTTAATGTAAACAAATGCAAATTTCTAAATGTTGGGCAGGACAATAACCATGCCACATATAAGCTGAATAATGTAGATCTTATTACTTGTGATTGCGAGAAGGATTTAGGAGTTCTGGTTAGTAGTAATCTGAAGCCAAGACAACAGTGCATAAGTGTTCGCAATAAAGCTAACAGAATCCTTGGCTTCATATCAAGAAGTATATATAATAGAAGTCCTCAGGTTGTTCTTCAACTCTATATATCTTTGGTTAGGCCTCATTTAGATTATACTGCACAGTTATGGTCACCGTATTACAGAATGGATATAAATGCACTGGAAAACGTACAAAGGAGGATGACAAAGTTGATCCCATGTATCAGAAATCTTCCCTATCAGGATAGACTGAGGGCCCTGAATTTGCACTCTCTAGAAAGGCGTAGAATTAGGGGGGATATGATTGAGGTGTATAAATGGAAAACAGGAATAAATAAAGGGGATGTAAATAGCGTGCTGAAAATATCCAGCCAAGACAGGACTCGCAGCAATGGTTTCAAGTTGGAAAAGTTCAGATTCAGGAAGGATGAGTGGCACAAACTCCCGAGTACCGTCATAGATGCTAAGACGTTGTGTAGTTTTAAAGATAGGTTAGACAAATACATGGGTGGGTGTGGATGGGTGTGAGTTTGGACCTGACTAGCTTGTACTACCAGGTCAGTAGCCGTACTAATTCCTTAAGTGGAAGTGACCTGACCAGGTGGTCGGCTAGATAATTATATGAGTGGGTGCGGTTGGGTGTGAGTTGGTCCTGAATAGCTTGTGCTACTAGGTCAGATGCAGTGCTCCTTCCTTAAGTGAATGTAACCTGACCTGGCTGGGTCGGGGAATTGGCTTAAGCCGTTGGAGACTTGGACCTGCCTCGCATGGGTCAGTAGGCCTGCTGCAGTGTTCCTTCTTTCTTATGTTCTTATGTTCATCGTATGACCGGGACAAGACCCAGGAAGTTTAGTTCATTCATGTTCGGGAAAATTAGATATTATACTATATATTTTTTTTTAATATAACTTGGAGTCCTTGTGATATCTGGAGAAAAACTCTTTTTATCAGCTTTAAATTTCCATCTCTGATGTGTTTTCAAGGAAGCAAAGTTGGGTTTGCTTTTAGGCTCAATGAAACCCAATTCGCTATTTTAGTATGTATGCCTGAAAGAATACTTTTATGAGGTGAAATATTTTTCTTCTAACTGAGAACGCCTCATCCAATCGTCATCAAATTTTCAACTCTTCTGTACAGTAACGAGAACCAAATTCTCGTAACACCTGGCATGCTGACGTGTCTTATGGCCAAGGATGTAGAACCCTTTCCAGCATCCTGGAATTGCTCGGATAACTTCCAAAATCCTCAGTGGTTTAGCTTGGAACGTTCGAAAGACACACCAAAACATTTGAACCTCATCAAACTTTAACTCTGAGTCACTTTACGAAACGGATGAAACGATTTTTGGGTATATACGCTGAGTAGGTACTAATTTTATTGTATTATGAGCAATGACTGGAGACTGCTTCTTCTGGTCAGCTTTAAACTTTTATTGCTATGTGTTCATTGAAGGAATCTTCTTGGTTTTAGATTGAATAAGTTTACACGTGCCAGTTTTATTAAACAAATTGGTTTCTGTGAAGTAATTTTAATATATTATCTTAAGTTAACTGTACTTTATGTGACTTATTTTACATGAAGATCTTTGTAAAAAAATTCAATATTTTGTACCGAAAGCCTAATTAAAATTATTTGCTTGCTTTCTTGCTTATCACTTGTTTGTTTCTTCAACACTAGTCAGTCATTTACAGAAGCGTTTGTATTGAATTTTTGTCATCTGTAGGTTACAAATTGTGTTTTAATAGACAAAAACTGGGAAAAAAGTTTGAATTAGTTTTTGCCTGTTTGTCTAATTTGCCATTTTTATTCAAGAAACTGTAATATAAATTTGCATGTGATATATTAAGAATTCTTCTAAGTCCCTTCAGGTCTTCAATGCTAATGTTTATCTGCATTAATAATTTATGTCTCACTCTGTACTGTTGCTATTGAATGCGTTGAAATACAGACGCTGGTATTAAACAGTATGGGTTATCGTTCTTGGATAAAGTGGCCACTGAATTACATCTTCAAATGGTGTTCGTCCAGGAATTTTTTATGAAAACATCAATATACCTGTTATTTACATTTTTTCCTCCACTCAGCGAAATTTCTATGATTCCCTAAGTTTTCCTAACCTAATTCTCCTACATATCCTGCTTTTCATTTGCTTTTAGTCTCCGTAAGGGTGTAAATCAGCAGTGATCCTTATCTCCCTGAGCTATCTTCCCAACTTGTCTTATCAGACATTAACAACTCTCTTGCATCTCTTATCATGAATTTTTCAGTCTGGTCTCCAGTGAACATGTCTACAAACGTGTTTCTCCTCTCTCTCCCTTTTCGTTTACCTCTGCCTCCTCTACCATCGCACTCAGTTCTTCAGTTCCCTTTCTTATTTTGAAATTTTCCGCTTCCATGCTCTTCGCCAAGTGTTCCGCTAGAAACATCCACAACATCCACAGTGTTCCGCTAGAAACATCCACAGTGTTCTAGAAACATCCACAACATCCACAGTGTTCCGCTAGAAACATCCACAACATCCACAGTGTTCCGCTAGAAACATCCACAACATCCACAGTGTTCCGCTAGAAACATCCACAACATCCACAGTGTTCCGCTAGAAACATCCACAACATCCACAGTGTTCCGCTAGAAACATCCACAACATCCACAGTGTTCCGCTAGAAACATCCTTAATTGTTAGTAGTATCCTTAATTGTTGACCCCCCCCTCCTCTATTTCCCTTATCTTCCAAAACTGTGTGTGTGTACTCACCTAATTGTGGTTGCAGGGGTCGATTCATAGCTCCTGGACTGGTGTGTGTACTCACCAAATTTCACCTACTTTCCAGAGAACTACCTGTATGTGCATGCGTGCGTGCGTGCGCACGCATACTATACAGGAAGCAGCGGTAGGAATGGAAGGAAATCTCTCGTTGCAAAAAAGAATCCCAGTAAGAATTACACAGCACAGATAGGATTTTTGGTGGATTTCCTGTGTTGGTATTCAGGTCTCCCTCTCACCTTCGTCATGTGAATGTGAAGACAAGGAATAGGTGAACAGTCCTTGATTCACTGTTGTTATAACAAAGAGCACGAGATGAGAAATGTGACAAAATCATTAATCCCAGCCTCCATTCACTGCTCGACTCCAGCACCTGGGATTAGGAACAGTAGAAGGTGCAAGTGAAGGAGGAGGAGGAGAAGGGAGTGAAGGAAGAGGAGGTGGAAGAGGAGGATAGCAGTAGGTCCCCAGGAGGTTGTTAAAGGAAAAGTATCGAAGAAAGAGTCGGAGGAAAAGGCACAGATGCGTTGCCACTGTAAAGTAATCGCTATCTCTTGGCAGGCAAAAGCTCCAGATGGGTTTAGGAAAGGTACATTGACAACCCGAGCCTCAGGGATATGGGGGGAGGGAGTGAGGGAATGAGGAAAGAAATGGAGAGATAGAATTAAAACTTTTTGCATTTATTTGTCCATTCATGTGTATGACAAAAAACTACCCAAATCCACTTGAAATTTCCAATATTACCATTTTAAGTCTAACTAAAGAAAATGTATTTTACACTAAAAAATGAATATTTTGAATTTTAATTAAAAAACAAATTTATTTATCAAAGAAGAAGTAAGTCAGGTTACCAGAAAATTATTCCATGTTTTATTAATACTTCATGTAAGAGTTAAGTTTATTGTTGCAGTGTTTGTTGTTGTGTCTTTGTTGTCAGTCTTACTGTTGTGTCTTTGTTTCCTGTCAGACTTACTGTTGCGCTGAAGCTGTTGTGGCATTTGTTGCTTTTATGCCTTCAATAGTGTGCCTTGGAGAGGTAGTTCCCTGGAAATTTATTTCCAGGGAACTACTGGTATAGAAGACAGTCACTGTCGTGACTGTCTTTATACCAGTGTAACTGTTATTACTGTCTTCTTTACCAATGTTATTGTCGTCACTGTCTTTTTTACCAGTGTAACTGTCTTGACTGTCCTCTTTGCCATTGTAACTGTCTTGACTGTCCTCTTTGCCAGTGTAACTGTCTTGACTGTCCTCTTTGTCAGTGTAACTGTCTTGACTGTCCTCTTTGCCAGTGTAACTGTCTTGACTGTCCTCTTTGCCAGTGTAACTGCCGTGACTGTCTTCTTTGCCAGTGTAACTGTCTTGACTGTCCTCTTTGCCAGTGTAACTGCCGTGACTGTCTTCTTTGCCAGTGTAACTGTCTTGACTGTTCTATTTGCCAGTGTAACTGCCGTGACTGTCCTCTTTGCCAGTGTAATAACTGCCGTGACTGTCCTCTTTGCCAGTGTAACTGCCGTGACTGTCCTCTTTGCCAGTGTAATAACTGCCGTGATTGTCCTCTTTACCAGTGTAACTCAACTCCCACAATGTGCACTAGAGGTGGGCCAGATATATATATATATATATATATATATATATATATATATATATATATATATATATATATATATACGTATATATATTTTAGAAAGGATTTAATTTTAAACGAGTTCTTGCTATTTGACCAATTTTACCTATTCGGCACGACACACACATACACACTAATATATATATATATATATATATATATATATATATATATATATATATATATATATATATATATATTTTTTTTTTTCAACAAGTCGGCCGTCTCCCACCGAGGCAGGGTGACCCAAAAAGAAAGAAAATCCTCAAAAAGAAAATACTTTCATCATTCAACACTTTCACCACACTCATACATAATCACTGTCTTTGCAAAGGCGCTCAGATACGACAGCTGAGAATAGTCCCTCCCAGCTGTCACTATCCCAGACCCCTCCTTTAAAGTGCAGGCATTGTACTTCCCATTTCCAGGACTCAAGTCCAACTAAATCAATTAACTGGTTTCCCTGAATCCCTTCACAAAATGTTACCCTACTCACACTCCAACAGCTCATCAGGTCCCAAAAACCATTCGTCTCCATTCACTCCTATCTAACACGCTCACACATGCTTGCTGGAAGATATATATATATATATATATGAGATAGTTTCCACCAATCCACAGATGATCCAGGACATTAGGGCTGTTTTACCAGGGGCACGAGCCATCGATCCAGCCAACAGCACTCTCCTTGGTGCTCCCCTTGGGCCCAATGCCATCGATCTGGTCCTGGAAAAAAAAATCTCCGACCTCAGGACGATGGAAGGTAGGATGAAAGACATTGATACACATGATGCCTTCTACCTACTCACCAGGTGCCTGTCAATCCCAAAACTTACATACTTCCTGAGATGTTCCCCAGCCTTCAACAGCCCGAAACTCGAGGAATACGACTCTCTCCTCAAGACCATGCTAGAGAGTGTATTGAATCTTTCCCTCGAAGATGGACAGTGGTTGCAAGCTTCACTTCCAGTCAGACTTGGGGGCTGGGGTACGCAAATCCTCCCAGATTGCCCTACCAGCCTTCTTATCCTCTTCCATAGCATCAAATGAGCTAATAAAACAAATTCTTCCATACAACCTCAGTGATTCAGCAGGAATACAGGACCCTAGCTACACCAGTGCCATCACTGAATGGGAGACTCTTGCTGCTCCAACACCAAAACCTAGTGAAGAACAGGCCTACAAACAGTCAAGCTGGGACAGCCCCATTGTTGAAAAGATACTTGCCAATATGCTCAGGGCCGTAACATCAGACAGGAGACTGCCCGTCTCCTAGCCGTGAGTGCACATCACTCTGGGGACTTCCTCCAAACAGTTCCCATTTCGGCCATGGGAACACGCCTGGACCCTAAGACCCTTCGTATTGCAGTGGCTCTGCGCCTTGCTGCCCCCATTCACACGGAATATACGTGTATTTGCGGCGATGCGCAAGCCGACCAATATGGTCTACATGGTCTTAACTGTTCTAAAACCAAGGGTTGGCATGCAAGACACAATGAGGTCAACGACATCATAAAGAGAACCCTCGCTACAGCTGGATGCCCAGCCGAGAGAGAGCCTCGATCACTAGCAGCCAACAACGCCCACAACCCAGCAAACCGCCCCGACGGGATCACCATCTATCCTTGGAAGAATGGCAAGCTCTTAGCATGGGATTATACCTGCGTGTCGACACTGGCTGACACCTACATCCATCACAGTGTTGGGCGACAGGGAGGAGCTGCTGACCACAGAGAGGAGTACAAGATCGGCAAGTACAGGGACATAAGCCAACAGTATAAATTTGTCCCAGTGGGATCGGAGACCTTGGGAGCGTGGGGAAAAATGCAACACGTTTCCTTAAAGAGCTGGGTTCCAGACTCATCGACACCACCAGGGACCCAAGGGCAGCCACGTTCATGTTCCAGCGTCTCAGCGTGGCCATCCAGAGGGAAACGCATGCTGCATACTCGGCTCGCGCCCGGCTTCGGAGGAGCTGGAGGAGATTCATAATCTTTGACATATTGTACCATTGTATTCATGTTCATGTTTGTGTGTTTTATAAATGTATTCTGTCTATTAATAAAGCATTTATATGTATGTATGTGTGTATATAGGATGGGGTGGTAGGAGAAGTGGAATATTCAAACGGCTTCAGGAAGAAATCCAAATATTCTTCCTTGATGCCTTTTATCCACTTCTCCGAGGCTATGGTCCCACAATTTGCACCAGAGGTGGACCCCATCCTATATATATATATATATATATATATATATATATATATATATATATATATATATATATATATATATATATATAAAATTCTGGTTATACAACACAAGAAATTTGAGGTAATCATGTGTGATACAAGGTAGTGGTAGCTGCAATTCCTTGGATCAAGTATCATTTTGTGTGTAGTTGCAGAAACAGTGAAAGCACAAAGTTTCCTGGTAATCCGTCTCTCTTCCGCGTTAATTAGCACACGCCTGGACTTGTTGGCTGTGTTTTATCAATGTTCTTTATGACCATCACGTGATTCATCTTATGAGCTGAAACGAGAAGATTTAACCCTGTTTTCCAGATATTATGTTGACACATGTTGCCGGTAGTTTGCAATAATGCTGCTCAGTAAGAATGATAGCGTGTGTTGTTGACATTGCACTGGTGCTGATTTTTGTGCTAAATTACGTACCGCGACTATTAGAATTACGATGCCCAACAATATATGTTGATTATCTTAATTATAATTCTTGATGCTCTACCATCGACGTGAATATTTATCATCGCATTATTGTGCAGGTTCTGATGAGTGAAGTGGCAGGTGGTACTGTTTATCCAAGCCTCATTTGCCCTTGGATAGGTATGCAGAAAGGTATTCTTGACTGTACGCACTTTTAAGATGTCTATATCTATCAGTGTATATATATATATATATATATATATATATATATATATATATATATATATGTCGTGCCGAATAGGTAAAACTGGTCAATTAGCAAGAACTCATTTAAAATTAAGTCATTTATAAAATTTTATCTTATACATTTAATTTTTTTTATTTATGTTAATATAAAAATTAATGATTTTGTAGGAAAATTTCCTAACCTTATTATAACAAGCGCAATTTAATTTAGCCTAATCCAACTAAATATATTTTATATAAATTTAGAGCAATTTAATAATAAACAAACACAACGAAATATTTTTTTTTCGTTAGGCTGCACGCAACCCGACGTACGAACCACAGCCTGGCTGGTCAGGTACTGACTTGAGGTGCCTGTCCAGCGCCTTCATGAAAACAGCGAGGGGTATATTGGTAATCCCCCTTATGTATGCTGAGAGGCAGTTGAACAGTCTTGGGCCCCTGACTCTTATTATGTTGTCTCTTAACGTGCTAGTGGCGCCCCTGTTTTTCATTGGGAGGATGCCATTTGCTATCATAGGGAGTGATTTTCGTGTGCAAGTTTGGTACTAATCCCTCTAGAATTTTTCATGTGTATATAATCATGTATCTCTCCCGCCTGCGTTCTAGGGAATACAGGTTGAGGAACTTCAAGCGTTCCCAGTAATTGAGGTGTTTTATCACAGTTGTGTGCCGTGAAGGTTTTCTGTATATTTTCTAGGTCAGCAATTTCATCTGCCTTGAAAGTTGATGTTAGTGTGCAGCAATATTCCAGCCTAGATAGAACAAGCGACCTGAAGAGTGTCATCATGGGCTTGGCATCCCTAGTTTTGAAGGTTCTCATTATCCATCCTGTCATTTTTCTGGCAGATGCGATTGATACAATGTTGTGGTCTTTGAAAGTGAGATCCTCTGACATTACCACTCCCACGTCTTTTACATTAGTTTTTAGCTCTATTTTGTGGTTTGAATTTGTTTTATACTCCGATATAGTTTTAATTTCCTCACATTTTCCATATTTGAGTAATTGAAATTTCTTATCATTGAACTTCGTATTGCTTTCTGCGGTTCATTTAAAGATATGGTTGATGTCCGCCTGGAGTCTTGCAGTGTCTTCAATGGAGGACACTGTTATGCAAATTTGGGTGTCATCTGCAAAGGAAAACACGGTGCTGTGCCTTACATCTCTGTCTATGTCAGATATGAGGATGAGGAACAGGATGGGATCGAGTACTGTGCCTTGTGGAACAAAGCTTTTCACAGTAGCCTCCTCAGACTTTACTCTGTTTACTACTACTCTTTGTGTTCTATTTGTTAGGAAATTATAGATCCATCTACCAACTTTTCCTGTTATTCATTTATCACGCATTTTGTGCACAACTACACCATGGTCACACTTGTCAAATGCTTTTGCAAAGTCTGTGTATACTACATCTGTGTTTTTTTGTCTTCTAGAACATCCAGGACCTTGCCATAGTGGTCCAGTAGTTGGGACAGGCAGGAGCGACCTGCTCTAAACCCATGTTGCCCTGGGTTGTGTAACTGATGGGTATCTAGATGAGTGGCGATCTTGCTTCTTAGAACCTTTCAAAGATTTTTAGATATGGGTTCAACTTACTTTTTTTTCGTACGAAGTCATAAGATACACCTAGTAATTGTAATTGTTTCCTAAGGTTATTTGGTCTGATAACACCGACTCTGTGGCCTCACGTTGTTCTAAGCGGCATTACAAACGAAGCTAAAGTTATCATTCCTGGTTACTAGTTCATCATATTCATATTCATCTTTACTTATACTGGGTGAGCACCACATATACATCCGTTCCTCGCATAAATCACAGGTAATTGCACGATTGCGGCTGCCAACACATGTGCCACAAGAAGCAAAAGAGCACCTTACGTGTCTCCTGCACCTGCACCTTAGTTTATAGTCCTGGATTATTTTGAATATCACCGCATAACAATGCCACAGTTAGTGGGGTGCGAAACTGTTTTGTTTGTATAGACGGTAGTGACATGATTGCTGCTGACAGCATGGCGACTGTGGGTCATTCACTGTCAAGGTCATCATTACACTAGTCGCCTGTTCCAGCCCATGTGACTGATCCCCTTTTACAGTGAATTTCAGAATAAATATGAACACAATTATTGCAGCCATCACTCCTCTCCCGCCTGCCATCTTTTCACTTTTTCACCCTTTAACAATCATTTCCAAAAGAACAGAATATACCACTTTCCTATTTCACAACACTTGGTTCCCCAGTTCAGTAAACAAGCTTAGAGGTAGCATTTAAACTCGTCTAGTAATATTCACCCTCTCATCTTCCAGTAGGTTCTGAAAAACCGCAGGGGTGATGTTACAGCAGCATGGTCCATCCTCTTCCCTCCCTCGGCATGATAGGCCTATCTTCGGAGGAGGCATAGTTCTTATACAGTTGCAATTTCCATGGCTGCTTCCCGTCATGGTTCCCGTTCACCTCTTTGCATGATCATTAACTTAGATCATGTCAGCTGTGTTTAGGGCCCTCTCCTCCACGCTGTGTTTAGGGCCCTCGCCTCCACGATGTGTTTAGGGACCTCTCCTCCACGCTGTGTTTAGGGCCCTCTCCTCCACGCTGTGTTTAGGGCCCTCTCCTCCACGCTGTGTTTAGGGCCCTCTCCTCCAGCTGGTTTGCCTCTCTCCACGCTGTGTTTAGCCTCTTCCACGCTGTGTTTAGGGCCCTCTCCTCCATGCTGTGTTTAGGGCCCTCTCCTCCACGCTGTGTTTAGGGCCCTCTCCTCCACGCTGTGTTTAGGGACCTCTCCTCCACGCTGTGTTTAGGGACCCTCTCCACGCTGTGTTTAGGGACCTCTCCTCCACGCTGTGTTTAGGGCCCTCTCCTCCACGCTGTGTTTAGGGCCCTCTCCTCCACGCTGTGTTTAGGCCCTCTCCACGCTTGTTTAGGGCCCTCTCCACGCTGTGTAGGCCTCCCCACGCTGTGTTTAGGGCCCTCCTCCACGCTGTGTTTAGGGCCCTCTTCCTCCACGCTGTGTTTAGGACCTCCCTCCACGCTGTGTTAGGACCTCTCCTCCACGCTGTGTTTAGGGCCCTCTCCTCCACGCTGTGTTTAGGGCCCTCTCCTCCACGCTGTGTTTAGGGCCCTCTCCACGCTATGTTTAGGGCCCTCTCCACGCTGTGTTTAGGTTCCTCTCCTCCACGCTGTGTTTAGGGCCCTCTCCTCCACGCTGTGTTTAGGGCCCTCTTCTCCACGCTGTGTTTAGGGCCATCTCCTCCATGCTGTGTTTAGGGCCCTCTCCTCCACGCTGTGTTTAGGGCCCTCTCCTCCATGCTGAGGACACATACCAGTAAGAATTGTGCAGAGTAAACAAAGAATCAACGTATATTGTTCATGGTGGACAGTACAACCATTCACAATATCACACTCTCTTTCTAGCAGTTTTTTCTCTCGACAGAGCGACGTTATCGCTTAAGTAATGGTAGCTGGCACACACATACCCGCACCCTCCCACACACATACCCGCACCCTCCCACACACAAACCCGCACCCTCCCCCCATCCACATACCGCACCTCCCACACATACCGCACCCTCCCACACATACCGCACCCTCCCACACACATACCGCACCCTCCCCACACATACCTGCACCCTCCCACACATACCCGCACCCTCCCACACACATACCTGCACCCTCCCACACACATACCGCACCCTCCCACACACATACCGCACCCTCCCACACACATACCCGCACCCTCCCACACACATACCGCACCCTCCCACACACATACCCGCACCCTCCCACACACATACCTCCACACACTCCGCACCCTCCCACACATACCGCACCCTCCACACACTCCGCACCCTCCCACACATACTGCACCCCTCCACACACATACCGCAGCCTCCCACATACCGCACCCTCCCACACACATACCGCACCCTCCCACACACATACCCGCACCCTCCCACACACATACCCGCACCCTCCACACACATACCGCACCCTCCACACACATACCCGCACCCTCCCACACACATACTCGCACCCTCCCACACACATACCGCACCCTCCCACACACATACCGCACCCTTCCACACACATACCTGCACCCTCCCACACACATACCGCACCCTCCCACACACATACCGCACCCTCCCACACACATACCGCACCCTCCACACACATACCGCACCCTCCACACACATCCCCTGCAGCCTCCACACACATACCCGCACCCTCCCACACACATACTGCACCCTCCCACACACATACCCGCACCCTCCCACACACATACCCGCACCCTTCCACACACATACCGCACCCTCCACACACATACCGCACCCTCCCACACACATACCCGCACCCTCCCACACACATACCCGCACCCTCCCACACACATACCCACACCCTCCCACACACATACCCGCAGCCTCCCACACACATACCCGCAGCCTCCCACACACATACCCACACCCTCCCACACACAAGGAACAACTTGAACTGTATCAGACACTTCAAGTTGACAGTGTTCTCTAGTTGTACTTATGAATTTATTACAAAGCTTCTCCTATAGTTCTCACTCCAGTAAGCTCTTACGGTTTTATATATACTGGGGACGAGGACATTAAGTATTTTCCTTATATATTTAATCAAAGCTCTCTCACTTCCCCGTTCCAAAGGAAATAATCCAATTGCTTCGAGGCTTTCCCAGAAATTTAACTATTTTTATTGTGTGTGTGAAGTATACAATCTTCATAGAACTTCCATCTGTGATCTGACTTGGCTTGACAAGTGTTGTGAGCACTACACAACACTCGAGGTGTGATAACACAACCTGTTTGAAAAATTATTAACATTGACATTGAATCTTTTGTTTAAATGGTTTTCATCCTTCACTCTGTCATGTAGGACATTATCCCTGCCACACACACTATCATCCTTCACTCTGTCATGTAGGACATTATCCCTGCCACACACACTATCATCTTTCACTCTGTCATGCAGGACATTATCCCTGCCACACACACTATCATCCTTCACTCTGTCATGCAGGACATTATCCCTGCCACACACACTATCATCCTTCACTCTGTCATGTAGGACATTATCCCTGCCACACACACTATCATCCTTCACTCTGTCATGTAGGACATTATCCTGCACACACACTATCATCCTTCACTCTGTCATGTAGGACATTATCCCTGCCACACACACTATCATCCTTCACTCTGTCATGTAGGACATTATCCCTGCCACACACACTATCATCCTTCACTCTGTCATGCAGGACATTATCCCTGCCACACACACTATCATCCTTCACTCTGTCATGTAGGACATTATCCCTGCCACACACACTATCATCCTTCACTCTGTCATGCAGGACATTATCCCTGCCACACACACTATCATCCTTCACTCTGTCATGTAGGACATTATCCCTGCCACACACACTATCATCCTTCACTCTGTCATGCAGGACATTATCCCTGCCACACACACTATCATCCTTCACTCTGTCATGTAGGACATTATCCCTGCCACACACACTATTTGAAAATGATGAATAACTCCCCAATATTCAATACACCTCAGTTTTCTACTTCCTCGTAAATTAATATTTATTCCTCTTCTGTTTATACGATCAAATAATCCCTAGGAATTATATATTTCGTGCTACTATACCTACTATTAATTGATTTGTTCCTCATTATTTGCATTTACTCACAGAACACATACTTCAGATACCGCATTGTTCTGCATCGTAGAACACATACCTCAGATACCGCATTGTTCTGCATCGTAGAACACATACCTCAGATACCGCATTGTTCTGTATCGTAGAACACATACCTCAGATACCGCATTGTTCTGTATCCAACAACATGTTATAGTGATCTAGTAGTTGAGGAGCGACCTGCTCTAAACCCATGCTACCCTGCAACCATGCTACCCTGCAACCATGCTACGCTGCTACCATGCTATCATGCTACCCTGCAACCATGCTACGCTGCTACCATGCTATCATGCTACCCTGGCTTGCGCAACTGTTAAGATTCCATATGATTAGCAATCTTTTTAAAATTCGTTCAATGAATATAAAAATTTTGTCCCCAGGATAAGACCCAGAGCATTCGGCTAACATCCAGGTACCTATTTACTGCTAGGTGAACAGGGTCAACAGGTGTCTTAAGAAAATACTCCCTAACGTTTCCACCCGTACCGGAGATCGAACCACGAACCTCAGTGTGTGAGCTGAGTGCGTTAGCAACCATTTTAATATTAAAAATTCCCCTTCTTTTATGCACTGACTGCCTACTTATTTTCTCAGTAGATTCTTCTTGTAAGATTATTTTCATTACCTGCTTCTCTGACCTGTCACATCCTTCATACAAACATAAATAAACAACTCCCAAGAGCCGTAATACATTCGCTTCTGCTTCAGATTTCATGCTTCAGATTTCATGCTTCAGATTTCATGCTTCAGATTTCATGCTTCAGATTTCATGCTTCAGATTTTCATTGCCTATAGCTCCGATTTCTCATTTTTATGAGGCTGAAAATATTATTAAATTTGTCAAGTTCAACGAGTTTTATAATAATAATAGTGAGTATTTTTTTAAGTTTAGAGTAACACCAAAAAGAGAAAATAAAGCTGCGTCTTCCTCATTAGTACACACTTGCTGGAGTAAAAATGTCGATGTTAGAGAATTAAAGTTGAATTTCAGTCAGAGAGAGAGAGAGAGAGAGAGAGAGAGAGAGAGAGAATTCAGCTTTCATTGACAAAGTCACTTTCTTTCCCTTCCACCACTGCACCTTGCTGTGTCATTAAAACAATTACGTTACATTTTCATAGCATTTTACAGTTTTCCATTTCAGTTTTTTCCCATTTTCACGAGAATTTTTTTTAAGTGTGTGTGTGTGTGTACTCGCCTAATTGTACTCACCTAATTGTGGTTGCAGGGGTCGAGACTCAGCTCCTGGCCCCGCCTCTTTACTGATCGCTACTGGGTCCTCTCTCTCCCTGCTCCATGAGCTTTATCATACCTCGTCTTAAAGCTATGTATGGTTCCTGCCTCCACTACATCACTTGCTAGACTATTCCACTTCCTGACTACTCTATGGCTGAAGAAATACTTCCTAACATCCCTTTGACTCATCTGAGTCTTCAACTTCCAATTGTGACCCCTTGTTTCTGTGTCCCCTCTCTGGAACATCCTGTCTCTATCCACCTTGTCTATTCCAAGCAGTATTTTGTATGTCGTTATCATGTCTCCCCTAACCCTCCTGTCCTCCAGTGTTGTCAGGCCGATTTTCCTTAACCTTTCTTCGTAGGACATTTCCCTTAGCTCTGGAATTAACCTTGTCGCAAACATTTGCACTTTCTCTAATTTCTTGACGTGCTTGACCAGGTGTGGGTTCCAAACTGGTGCTGCATACTCTAGTATGGGCGTGACGTACACGGTGTGCAGTGTCTTGAACGATTCCTTACTATAGTATCGGAACGCTATTCTCAGGTTTGCCAGGCGCCCATATGCTGCAGCAGTTATCTGGTTGATGTGTGCTTCCGGAGACGTGCTCGGTGTCATACTCACCCTAAGATCTTTCTCCTTGAGCGAGGTTTGCAGTCTTTGGCCACCTAGCCTATACTCTGTCTGCTGTCTTCTTTGCCCTTTCCCGATCTTCATGACTTTGCATTTGGCGGGGTTAAATTCGAGAAGCCAGTTGCTGGACCAGGTGTCCAGCATGTCCAGGTCTCTTTGAAGTCCTGCCTGATCCTCATATGATTTAATTCTCCTCATTAACTTCACATCATCTGCGAACAGGGACACTTCTAAGTCTATCCCTTCCGTCATGTCATTCACATATACCAAGAACAGCACTGGTCCTAGGACTGACCCCTGTGGGACCCCGCTCGTCACAGGCGCCCACTGTAATACATCAGCACGTACCATGACCCGTTGTTGCCTCCTGCCAGGTATTCTCTGATCCATTGCAGTGCCCTTCCTGTTATACACGCCTGATCCTCTAGCTTCTGCACTAATCTCTTGTGAAGAACTGTGTCGAAAGCCTTCTTGCAGTCCAAGAAAATGCAATCAACCCACCCCTCTCTCTCGTGTCTTACTTCTATTACTTTGTCATAGAACTCCAGAAGGTTTGTGACACAGGATTTGCCTTCCATGAATCCGTGCTGGTTGTCGTTTATAATCTTGTTCCGTTCCAGGTGCTTCATCACTCTCCTCCTGATAATCTTCTCCATGACTTTGCATACTATACACGTCAGTGACACTGGTCTATAGTTTAGTGCCTCGGTTCTGCCTCCTTTCTTAAAAATGGGGACTACATTTGCCGTCTTCCATACCCCAGGTAGTTGCCCAGTTTCAGTGGAAGTGTTGAAGATTGTTGTTAGTGGCACACACAGCATCTCTGCTCCCTCTCTAAGGATCCACGGGGAGATGTCCGGTCCCATCGCCTTTGAGGTATGTGTGTGTGTACATACTTACCTATTTGTGGTTGCAGGGGTCGATTCACAGCCCTTGGCCCCGCCTCTTCTCTGGTCGCTACTGTACGTGTCTCTCTCTACCTACATGTACTTATTTACATGTGTTTGCTGAGGTCGAGTCTTAGTTCCTGGTCCGGATCTTCGCTGGTCGCTACTTCTTTTTTTTTTTTAGCAGTTTAAACTCTCAGTTGTTGAAGCTGTGAATGATCCTGCCACCACCACTTGTTATTGAAGCTGTGAATGATCCTGCCTCCACCACTTGTTGTTGAAGCTGTGAATGATTCTGCCTCCACCACTTGTTGTTGAAGCTGTGAATGATTCTGCCTCCACCACTTGTTGAAGCTGTGAATGATCCTGCCTCCACCACTTGTTATTGAAGCTGTGAATGATTCTGCCTCCACCACTTGTTATTGAAGCTGTGAATGATCCTGCCTCCACCACTTGTTATTGAAGCTGTGAATGATCCTGCCTCCACCACTTGTTGTTGAAGCTGTGAATGATCCTGCCTCCACCACTTGTTGTTGAAGCTGTGAATGGTCCTGCCACCACCACTTGTTATTCACCTCGTTCCACTTCCTAACATCTTTGAGGTTAAAGAATTTTTTTCTAACATCCCATACATATCTGTGTTTTTAACTTTCAGCTGTGCCCTCGTGTCCCTGTTTCCCGTCTCTCTGTCCACCCTATCATTTCCTCTCATAATTTTGCACGTCGTGATCATATCCCATCTAGTCCTTCTGTCCTCCAATGTGATCAAGCTTAGCGCTTGTAATCTATCCTCATAGTCCAGGACTAACCTCGTTGGAAACTTATATTTTCCCAGATTCTCTATTTACTTGATTTGGGGGTCGTTCAACACTAGTGCCGCGTGTTTCAAGTTTTCTCTGATTTATGCCATAGTGTTGCAAAAGACTTACTGTTGACGTTTCCGAAACCTAGTCTTAGATTTAACGTTTTGTCTCGTTGATTATTTGGTTGATGTGTTCCTCAGGCACCTTCTTGAAGAAGTTTTGTAGCCTTTGTACTCTTTTTCTGGTCTTCATTGCCCTTCCAGATTTATCCTTAATTCAGAGCTCTCTTATTTTCAGCTCGTAGTGCGTCTCCTTATTTGCAGTGTGCCAGATTACCTCTCTTCTAGCTTCGTAAGCCCTGTCATACCTTCTCTTAAAATATACATACACTATGCCGTCACTACTACTTAATCCACATTATTCCACTTGTTGATAACCATGAAGATGGTATTATATCTGAAATAACTGATTCGTCTGCCCACTGATGAAGCCAAATTAAGTTCCTGAAGCTTCTACTTATAGATCCTTTCCCGTAGCTGTGGAAGTAACTTCGTCTCTGTCTTCTGCATTTTCACCATTTTTTTTTCTAGCATGCTGGTGCTGCATTCAAGACTGGCCAGACATGTTTCAAAGCGCCATGAATACTCTCATAGTTGACATTCATGAAGTTATTCTAATGTCTGCCAAACGAGAAAAGCTACAAAAGTTACTCAGCTGATATGTACCTCCGACATTATGATCAACTCTAGATCTTTCCCCTTTAGTGTGATCTGCATATTCCCAGAATCTTTACTCTGTTTCTGGTCTTCTTCCACTTCCCCACTGCTTTCTATCTCCTTTCTTAAATATTAGGACAATATTATCTGTCTCCATATCTTTGGCAAGTGTTCAGAATGCAGTGACTTGCGTAGACCTCAGTGGTTCAGCTGGTGTTGTTGTTGCCTCTCACAGAATACATTGTGGTATCTTGACAGGTCCCCTTGCCTTTGATATATCAGGCGCACTCAAAATATTTTTCACCTCGTTCCTTGTTGTGTGTATGGTATCCTTGTTGTGTGTATGGTATCCTTGTTGTGTGTATGGTATCCTTGTTGTGTGTATGGTATCCTTGTGTGTGTGTGGTATCCTTGTTGTGTGTATGGTATACTTGTTGTGTGAATGGAATCCTTGTTGTGTGTATGGTATCCTTGTTGTGTGTATGGACCTGTTGTGTATGGTATCCTTGTTGTGTGTATGGTATCCTTGTTGTGTGTATGGTATCCTTGTTGTGTGTATGGTATCCTTGTTGTGTGTATGGTATCCTTGTTGTGTGTATGGTATCCTTGTTGTGTGTATGGTATCCTTGTTGTGTGTATGGTATCCTTGTTGTGTGTATGGTATCCTTGTTGTGTGTATGGTATCCTTTCTCTTCGGAGCTCAGGTGTTGCCAATATTATCAAAGAGAACATCTCTTTTAATAGTTTGTTCAACACCTTGGAAACATCCGTCATTTATCGTCAACTTCCGTCTTTCCCTCTTCAGTCGTATTACTGATTGATCGTTCGTCATCTTTCTTCAGTTGTGACTAAATCACTTTCACACCAGAATTTACTTTTCCTGCTCATCTGTTTCATTTTGTCTGTCTATTTCCTCATCTTTGCACATTTGTTTCCGGCTCTTTGCTACATCTCTGCTCTCGTCTCTCCTTCGCTTTCTATACAATTGACACACTTGAACATTTTTTTTTCGCTCTTCATCAGTAAGTGAACCACTGTGCTCTCTTTACTCTTACACTTTCCCCTTCGTCTGGGCATGAAATACTCCACAACCTCCTGGCACTTTCTGACAAGAGACATCATTAAATTCGTGTGTGTGTGTGTGCGTTTCTCTCTCTCTCTCTCTCTCTCTCTCTCTCTTCTCTTCCTGCCACTTGCCTTCTTTTACCAGCGGGTGTTTGGCCGAGCCTTCCACCAAGACTTATGTGCATAAAAGAGCAACTTTTATACTGCAGCCACCTGGCGGTAATGCTCAGTGTGAATATTTCAGAGGCGAAGGTCACCTTCGAGGGTTGTCGCTGACAAAAGCCAGGGACGACAGCCACGGACGACAGATACTGTCAGCTACATGGTTGTTTGAAAGGGACGACAGATACCTACCATTAATATGAATGACTTACACGGACGACGATTAAAACAGCCAAGCACCCCAGACGGTAGTCACGTAAGACAGTCTCGGACGACAGCAATGGACGACAAATTCCTTCAACAGACATAATCAACTGATCCGGACGACAGATACGAACAAAAATCCAGGAGGGCAGCAATAAATTACATCCAAGGACGTCTTTAAATGATCTCTTGAGAACTGCTTGAAGGTGCCCTGAAGGCACCTCTAAGAAACTTCCACTAAGAAACTGCACTTACAAGAGAGGGATGATGCTAGCGAAAAGATCTTTATCCTATGAACCGATGCTGCTTTCCACATCAATTGACCATAAATATAATAAAACTAATTATCTTCAATGACAACTGTAAGACATAGAGTTTCCGAGCACTGCATGGAGGAGAGTACGTGATAGTGGTATGATAGAGTAGCACTGCATGGGAGGAGAGTGTACGTGATAGTGGTATGATAGAGTAGTAGTGAGTTAGTTCCAGTAAAAACGGGAATCAAAGTTAGTGCAAAGATTCATAGTGAATGTACACTAAGGATGAGACTTACGGAGAGGCAAGTAGTCAGAGTGAGTGTCAGCGTGAGTGTCAGCGTGAGTGTCAGCGTGAGTGTCAGCGTGAGTGTCAGCGTGAGTGTCAGAGTGAGTGTCAGCGTGAGTGTCAGCGTGAGCATGTCAGAGTGAGTGTCAGAGTGAGTGTCAGGGTGAGCGTGTCAGAGTGAGTGTCAGGGTGAGCATGTCAGGGTGAGAGTGTCAGCGTGAGTGTCAGAGTGAGGTGTCAGGTGAGCTGTCAGGTGAGCGTGTCAGGTGAGCGTGTCAGAGTGAGCGTGTCAGAGTGAGCGTGTCAGAGTGAGCGTGTCAGAGTGAGCGTGTCAGAGTGAGCGTGTCAGAGTGAGCGTGTCAGAGTGAGCGTGTCAGAGTGAGCGTGTCAGAGTGAGCGTGTCAGAGTGAGCGTGTCAGAGTGAGCGTGTCAGAGTAATGAAGATACCAAATATATATATTCAGCAAACACTGTCTCCTATCTCACTTGTTACTTTGTTATCAGATGTCTCTAACAGGTTTGCAAGACAAGATTTACTACTTTAAACCCAAGTTCTACGACTCTCCTTCGAAATCTTTGATACATAATAGTATAGTCTTTTCATAAGTAGCGAAGTAATAGTGCAACGTTGCAGACCTTGCACGGAGGTGCAGTGCATTCCTCTATCAGGTATATGTGTATGAGTCATGTGTTTCCAAAACGTAATTTTGAGAGCATGTTTGTCATTCCTGTTATAGGTGGAAGAAGAATGGCGTGAAAATGTAGTGCAGTTCGACGGGAAAACAGTTTGTTGGTCGAGCATCATGGTCTGGAGGTGGAGTCTTCTCCAGACTGAGGGACTCACCACTTCAAATGCTTTTCCTTCAAGGTTGATGGACTGATTACTTCATTTTTAGTTCACTACTACACCCTCTGAATTTGACTGAAGCCTACTGTGTAGGCGAAACGTTTAATCAAGATTCTCAGCTTTGCAAATGTTTCTTAATTTTCAACATTTCGGTATTTTATACCATTTTCAACAAAATAACATTGACCATCAATCATTCCCTTGACAGTTCTTCTACTACAACATCGTCCTCACAATTTCATTAAATCGCTGAAACGTAACATTTCCACATACTGGCAATTCTTATTTTTCTGAATGAAAATTAAAATGTTTTTATTTCAAATTTTCTTTTGAAACTGACTATTTACCTCTTCTGTGTGGCTTCATTTAATTAACTGCATAGTCTTGATGCTGGACTCTTAACTGAGCAAAACTGTGATCAGTTAGCATCATTAACTGAGCTCAATAAGCAACAAAAATTGTGCTCAATAAGCAGAAAGTATAATCTTAATGACAAGACTTAATGATCGAAGTCTCTTCCTAATAATCAGCATTAACTAAACTCAATTATTTTTTATTATAGGGAAGCGTTAAATCCGTGTGTCACATAGCGCCTTGGATCAGGTTTAATCTGCAGGTGTAAGGCCACCTTGACAATCCCATAGCAGTTATTTTCGAAAAAAAAATCGAGAGTAAAATGAAAGAACTTCTTGAGAGACCCAGTGTTTATATATTATTGAACATTTTAGCCATTCTCGTAGTAGTAAATTCTCATAAGACTTTAATCCTGAATAACAAAATTTCAATGAGTGTCTTTTGTTGCCTACACACTATTAAAGAAGAGTAGGTAAAACAGTTACTTTATAATTGCACATTTTAGTTTTCACATTAAAAGCGATGTGGAATTAATGGAAAAGCTGCTAGGCTTCAACATGGCTTCTGATTGGAAACTACGAAGCTTTGTTGACACAACACAGCCTCTGGATATCTGGGTATCTTGGGCTTCCTTGTTGAAAACTCCCAAAATATCATCTTTCATCAAATGACAGTTTTAATACTGAATTTATTTAATTGTATAGCCAACTGAAAACTTACGTTGAATGGAAAATTTTATTTACAAGACTCAGCATTGTTGTGCTCAAGCCCTTATTGTTTGTGTTGAACAATTTATTGCTTGTGCTGAACAATTTATTGCTTGTGTTGAACAATTTATTGCTTGTGTTGAACAATTTCCCCGAAGATTTTTAAAACTAGATAATTGAAAAACATTTTTTCCTCTTAATAACAAATGATTAAAATGTGCAGATAACGTACTGTGCCTGTGACTGTGCCTGTGACTGTGCCTGTGACTGTGCCTGTGGCTTTCTACTGAAAAATATGAAGGCAATAAAATCATGGGAAGTGATGTAGAATTATTACTATTTTTGGGAAGGAAATTGAAAGAAACTTTAAACATATATACAGTGGACCCTCGATTTTCGTTCACCTCCAAACTCGAACAATTATGTAAGTGTATTTTCGTAAGTGCTTTTGTAAGTGTATTTTTGGGGGTCTGAAATGACTAATCTAATTTACATTTGTCCTTATGGGATCAAATTCGTTCGGTAACGGCACTCAAATAGCATTCTGGAAAGAATTTTCAACGAAAACGGAGGGTCCATTGTACTCTCAAGTTTTCATCCAAAATTGGGGTATTATCAAGTAAATAAAAAAACAAAAACATGGACTGGTAAAATATGTAAATGCCGAAGGTCAGGTCAGGTCAGGTCAGGTTTTGAATGTTTGACGACAGAGATCATGTTTTACCAGGATTGGGCAGAACCGAGATCTGACCATCAGATCAAAGTTTTTTGTTTGTTTCCTGTTTTGACCCCTGGATTGTTCAATGGTTTCGAGAAGACTGATAGTTACTTCTAGACACATTCGTTTTCACATGTCACTTTAAAGATAAAACTTATGTGCTTTTACCTACTATATAATGTGACAGTACAAATTTTTACAAGGTATTTATTTTGTCACATATTCCATAATCCAAGTCTGTCTTTCCAACAAAGTAATAGTTATATCCCTTACTTTGAATGTTTTAAATTCCTGCTGTGTTTTATGTTTTGATGAAGTTTAAAATTAAAAAAAAACAATCTGATTTTTTATAGAGAGAACTATTACATTCCCTTCGTAGTTTCGTTTTTCTTTTTACGTTTATCTTTTACCCTGTCTCCCTGGGATACGGCTGGTGTGTCGAAAAAAAATTGTAATAATAATTATTATTATTATATTCATGGAGAAGTGTTAAACAAGTAAGAATCATATTTCATCTTTGAGCATATGAAGCTTTAACATTTTTTTAGGAGAAATTTTCAAAAATAAGACAACCTCTAATTTACAATGTTCACATATGTTTATAAAGCTTCTTATAATGCTAAGACAACGTTATATAGACAGAACCAAATACAGAATATAAATTTACTTGTGTTTCTCAAATTCACTCATTCTTTATTAATAAAGTTTTTTAAAAATAACGGTGAAAAAAATGGAGCATAAAAGAATCTCTCTCTAAAGTTTCATTGAGCTGTGTATATATGATTCCTTAAAAAGCTGTGATAGCTTTATATAGGATACTTTGGGTAACTTCTTGTGGACAAATTAAAACATCATAAACGTGCTATGACTACTGGCCAAGAAGCACCTTGTCAATATCAAGGAAAAAAAAGAACTACACTAATACCAATTACGGTGGAATCCTCTCCTATTAAATAAGATACCAAAGATATATGAAATCATAAATTTGGAATCTATATTAGACAGTTTTATAGCCAAAAATATTGCTCATAATCATTATAAGCGGTAAAAATATTTTTTATATTAACAAATATTGTGTTCTTAAAAAAAAAAACTTTAAACGAAGATTAACATAATTATTACTCAACAGAAAAATTAAACGTAATTCAGTGTTTATTTTAATAATTTCGAGGACTTCTGTGCAGAGCAGAGTTAAGCTTTTAATGGACCTCATATTTAATTTTAATGAACTTTGAGCTATTATTAAATTATACAAGTTCTTTAATGAAGATTTACATCCATCTATAAATATATTTTGCATTATTTGTGTTATTCCATGGTAATTAAGCTTCAAAAATTCTTCTGTTCATTCAGTTACCATCAAGTATACAATGTAAAGAACATTGGTCGATTTGTGCCCTGACTACAGTGTTAATTCCTCTTCACAAACAAGAAACAGTACAGTAGGTTCACCAGCCTATTGCTATTGACGATTAGAAAGTGAAGAGCAGATGTTGGATCACCTCTAGCTGTCATAACCATCGTAGAAGCTATCGCTCTTTCGCTTGACTTAGCTCGGTACGTTATAATTTAGCTTGACTGAGCTTTATGTAGTTTCTTAATCTTATAAGTTCCTTAACTGTTTTTTCCTTTGACAGTATTTCTGTTTGTAATATTCATCCTCATGTTGAACAATATTCATTGTGAATTTATTAGTTTAATCCACTTACTTTCAAATGTATAATGTATCAAGTTTTTTAAATGAAAACATTATAGGAACACTACATGAGGCCTAGTGGTCCATGCTGGACATGAGGCCTAGTGGTCCATGCTGGACATGATAGCCTAAGTGGTTCACATGACTGGCCATGAAGCCAGTGGTCCATGCTCAAGGATAGACTATGGCCTAATACTAACTGAGACCTCAGTGGTCCATGCTGACATGAGACCTAGTGGTCCATGCTGGACATGAGACTATATCTGGACATGAGCTAGTGGCCCCATGCTGGACATGAGGCCTAAAGTGGTCCATGCTGGACTTTTGGCTAGTGGTCACTAAATATTGTGTTCTATACAAAGAGGCCTGTGGTCCATGCTGACATGAAGCTATGGTCCATGCTGACAATTGAAAGGCCTTAGTGGTCATGCTGGAATGATAGTGGTCACCATGCTGGACATGAGGCCTAGTGGTCCATGCTGGACATGAGGCCTAGTGGTCCATGCTGGACATGAGGCCTAGTGGTCCATGCTGGACATGAGGCCTAGTGGTCCATGCTGGACATGAGGCCTAGTGGTCCATGCTGGACATGAGGCCTAGTGGTCCATGCTGGACATGAGGCCTAGTGGTCCATGCTGGACATGAGGCCTAGTGGTCCATGCTGGACATGAGGCCTAGTGGTCCATGCTGGACATGAGGCCTAGTGGTCCATGCTGGACATGAGGCCTAGTGGTCCATGCTGGACATGAGGCCTAGTGGTCCATGCTGGACATGTCGTAATCGCACTCAGTATCATTCAAATAAAGGTGTAAACTGTTTTAAAGGTATCCAGTGTATTGCTTCCTTAACACTACTTAGCAGTTTGTTCTGGTCTTCTGCAGCTATATTGTCAAACTTGTGCTTTCCTTTAGTTGTTTAAATTTATTAATAAATTCGCAGTAAATCTGTTCTCACAGATTATGATCTTTGAGGGAGGTGAAGATAAACTTACTGAGAAAGGTAATGATGTTGTGGAAGAGTCAGTTGGGTCACAAATGGTACCGCTGATGGTGACATGAACAGAAAATTAGCCTCAATGTTTCCTATTAGAAGTTCCATAACCCAGCGTAAAGAGCTGAACCTACCAATACCAGGGCCTTGGTTCGATCCTCCCATCCGTCTTCCTGTTTATTCAAGTGTGTGTGTGTGTGTGTGTGTGTGTGTGTGTGTGTATATGTGTGCGCGGCGCGCGCAAGTATTCAACTATTGTACTCGCCTAGTTGTGGTTGCAGGGGTCGAGTCACAGCTCTTGGCCCCGACTCTTCATTGGTCGCTACTAGGTCACTAATCCTGGTCCATGAGCTTTATCATACCTCTTCTTAAAGCTATGTATGGATCCTGCCTCCACTACATCACTGTGATTCATCTGAGTCTTCAACTTCCAACTGTGACCCCTTGTTGCTGTGTCCCATCTCTGGAACATCCTGTTTCTGTCCACCTTGTCAATTCCTCTCAGTATTTTATATGTCGTTATCATATCCTCCCTTCCCTACTGTCCTCCAGTGTCGTGTGCGTGTGTGTGTATGTGTGTGTGTGTGTGTGTGTGTGTGTTTATATGCTTATAATAAACCATCATGGGCGTAATTGTTTTTACCAACATTTATGTCACACCAGGAGAAGCTTGGAACTCAGGCTCTCGACTTTTCGCCCTGAAAGATGTAACACCACATAACCTTAGTCAGCCACACTAAGCTGACCGTTATTTTCCAAAGCCGGTTGCACCAGTTACAAGTGGAAACTAGCTATTTCCTCTTTACGTCCTTTATATGCTGGCCCATAAGAGATACTAAGAATGCTTATTGTCCACGATTACGTTGGGCCTACGCTATTTCATTTTTTTTTAAAGCAGTGTCGTCGTTCTCCTCTATTTTACCAAAATTATCATGGCCAACCGCGAAAGAGGTGATTTAGCCCCCTTTCCTGGAGCATCGTTTGAGATAACACCAGTACGCAAATAGTATAAATGACCTGAACATTGTCTGCGTCATTCACCGTAACTCTATCACATTATAAAGTTCTATGAGGCCAGAATCATCAGTGAGGTGAATCTACTCTAAAGGCGATGCCTGAAAAGCCAGACGATTGGAACCACCAATACGGCCGCCCTAAACACTGACACCTTCATTGCTTCCGAAGTTACAACTAAATTAATTCTACCTCATCAATGCACTGCGACTGATGAGTAGCCATCGAGATCCTTCACACCAGACACCAGCCTCTTTACATCGCAGGATGTACACCATTCTTATTACTGTACTGCACAGTATGTCTTATTTCTCATTTGTCGGTATCTGATACCATGATCCCTCATTCCTCATGTATGTAAGACCACACATTACACATTGTTGTATATGAATGACCCCACATTACTCACCCTTGTATATGAATGACCCCACATTACTCACTCATGATTACACAATACTCACTCTTGTATATTTATAATCCCTCATCACTGACTCCCGTATATGAATAATCCCAAATTTCTCAAAATTACACATAATTCAGTAAGACTAACTCACAATACATAAAGCTATGCAAAACATATACAGGCAAGAACTGCTAATGAGGTCAATAAGCTGTGTGCTGAAGAATATTTAAAATTTAAGCAGACGGAAAAAAAGGATTTAACATTTAACGCAGATTAAATACGCTTTTACTCCTCCCCAGGTAATAGCTTGGCCCAAACCTAATTTAACATGACCAGCAATTTCTGCTGCAAGCGGAATGTAAAAATTGCTCGCGAAATCTGCAATCTAAACCAGAATTTCTGTCGGGATTTTTATTTGTTATTTTATTTTTTTTGTTAGATGCTCACCCTCACAGTAAACATCGATTCGTAAATACAGTTTCATCGGTAAGGTTTTAGCCCCCCCAAAAAAGATGTTTAAAATCGTAATAACTGCAGATTATTTTTATTGAACCTTAACGACTTTGCACTCATTAATGCTAGACATAAGTTTGATTTTAAATGAAAGGCAATTACAATTTCTCGCCCGTTGTTAAAGCCGCGTCATTTGACTAAGCCCAGTGTCATGAGAGCTGAGAAATAACCCAGTATAATCGTCAGCAGCAAAATCCTCTAAAGGTAGAAACTAATTAGTAAGCTGCCGTCATTACACATTAAGATGCAAATTCCCCTTTAATTCAATTGTAATAATATGTGCCGGGAAGCATTCATGTTGCGAGAAGTTTGTCAATACAGCAAGATTGTAGTATCCATGGGAAGAAACAAAGAATAGAAAATATCGTATATTCTGAAAATATCGCATTCCGCCACTACAAGGAGAGCAATAGCTAGTCCTGTTTTTTAATGCATTATTTATATCTTCGCCACACACACATTATATATATATATATATATATATATATATATATATATATATATATATATATATATATACATCCTAGGTAGTAGGTTGGTAGACAGCAACCACCCAGGGAGGTACTACCGTCCTGCCAAGTGAGTGTAAAACGAAAGCCTGTAATTGTTTTACATGATGGTAGGATTGCTGGTGTCTTTTTTCTGTCTCATAAACATGCAAGATTTCAGGTACGTCTTGCTACTTCTACTTACACTTAGGTCACACAACACATTCATGTACAAGCATACATATATACACCCCTCTGGGGCTTCTTCTATTTTCTTACTAGTTCTTGTTCTTATTTCCTTTTATCTCCATGGGGAAGTGGAACAGAATTCTTCCTCCGTAAGCCATGCGTGTCGTAAGAGTCGACTAAAATGCCGGGAGGAAGGGGCTAGTAACCCCTTCTCCTGTATACATTACTAAAGTTAAAAAGAGAAACTTTTGTTTTTCTTATTGGGCAACCCGCCTTGGTGGGAAACGGCTGATTTGTTGAATATATATATATATATATATATATATATATATATATATATATATATATATATATATATATATATAATTGTGTGGCGCGTGTGTGTGTGTACACTCACCTATTTTTACTCACCTATTTGTGGTTGCAGGGGTCGAGACTCAGCTCCTGGCCCCGCCTCTTCACGGATCGCTACTAGGTCCTCTCTCTCCCTGCTCCATGAGCTAAGTATGGTTCCTGCCTCCACTACTTCACTTGCCAGACTATTCCACTTCCTGACGACTCTGTGACTGAAGAAATACTTCCTAACATCCCTGTGACTCATCTGAGTCTTCAATTTCCAATTGTGACCCCTTGTTTCTGTGTCCCATCTCTGGAATATCCTATCTCTGTCCACCCTATCTATTCCTTGCAGTATTTTGTATGTCGTTATCATGTCTCCCCTAACCCTTCTCTCCTCCAGTGTCGTCAGGCCGATTTCCCTTAACTTTTCTTCGTAGGACATTTCCCTTAGCTCTGGAACTGGCCTTGTTGCATACCTTTGCACTTTCTCTAATTTCTTGACGTGGGTTAGAAACTGGTGCTGCATACTCTAGTATGGGCCTGACGTACACTATACGGTGTACAGAGTCTTGAACGATTCCTTACTGAGGTATCGGAACGCTATTCTCAGGTTTGCCAGGCGCCCATATGCTGCAGCAGTTATCTGGTTGATGTGTGCTTCCGGAGACGTGCTCGGTATTATACTCACCCCAAGATCTTTCTCCTTGAGTGAGGTTTGCAGTCTTTGGCCACCTAGAGTATACTCTGTCTGCGGTCTTCTTTGCCCTTCCCCGATCTTCATGACTTTGCATTTGGCGGGGTTAAATTCGAGTAGCCAGTTGCTGGACCACGTGTCCAGCCTGTCCAGGTCTCTTTGTATTCCTGCCTGATACTCGACTGATTTAATTTTTCTCATTAACTTTACATGATCTGCAAACAGGGACACTTATGAGTCTATTTCTTCCGTTATGTCATTCACATATACCAAAAAGAGCACAGGTCCAAGGACTGACCCCTGTGGAACCCCACTCGTCACAGGTGCCTACTCTGACACCTCGTCACGAACCATGACTCGTTGTTGCCTCCTGTCAAATATTCTCTGATCCATTGCAGTGCCTTTCCTGTTACGTGTGCCTGATCCTCTAGCTTTAGCATTAACCTCTTGTGAGGAACTGTGTCGAACGCCTACTTGCAGTCCAAGAAAATGCAGTCTCTATCCACCCCTCTTACTTCTGTTACATAGCAGCTTCTTCACCTTCTCCACGGTTGTGTGTATTTCATCCAGCACTTGCTTGTGTACCTCCCTATTCTGAATTCCTGGAGTCCTTCCTGTCTCCTCTGTAAATACTTCTTTAAATCTCATGTTGAGCTCCTCACATACCTCTTGGTCGTTTCTTGTGAACACCCCAGCCTGATTACCTGGTCTTTGACTGTTGTTTTCCTCCTGATGTGGCTATACAACAGCTTCGGGTCAGACTTGACTTTTGATGCTATGTCATTTTCGTATTGTTGTTGAGCCTCCCTTCTTACCTGTACATATTCGTTTCTGGCTCTTCGGCTAATCTCTTTATTTTCCTGGGTCCTTTGTCTTCTGTACTTTTTCCATTCTCTAGTGTACTCACTCACCTAATTGTGGTTGCAAGGGTCGAGACTCGGTTCCTGGCCACGCCTCTTCTCTGTCCGCTACTGGGTCTCTGCTCTTCCTGCTCGATGAGCTTTATCATACCTTGTCTTAAAACTATGTATGGTTCCCGCCTCCACTATATCGTTCGCTAGACTATTCCACTTCCTGACTACTCTATGGCTGAAGAAATGCTTCCTAACATCCCTTTGACTCATCTGAGTCTTCAGCTTCCAGTTGTGCCCCCTTGTTTCTGTGTTCCCTCTCTGGAACATCCTGTCACCATCTACTTTGTCGATTCCCCGCAGTATTTTGTATGTCGTTATCATGTCTCCTCTAACCCTTCTATCCTCCAGTGTTGTTAGTCCTATTTCCCTCCTTTCTTCATAGGACTAGTTGTGGAACTAGTCTTGTGGCAAACCTTTGCACTTTCTCTAATTTCTTGACGTGCTTGACCAGGTGTGGGTTCCAGACTGGAGCTGCATACTCTAGTATGGGCCTGACATACACGGTGTACAGTGTCTTGAACGATTCCTTGTTAAGGTAACGGAACGCTAATCTTAGGTTTGCCAGTCGCCCATATGCTGCCGCAGTTATCTGGTTGATGTGTGTTTCCGGAGACGTGCTTGGCGTTATACTCACCCCAAGGTCTTTCTTCTTTGTCGAGGTTTGTAGCCTTTGTCCACCTAGCTTGTACTCTGTCTGCGGTCTTCTTTGCCCTTCTCCGATCTTCATGACTTTGCATTTGGTGGGATTAAATTCGAGAAGCCAGTTGCTAGACCAGATGTCAAGCCTGTCCAGGTCTCTTTGAAGTCCTACTTGGTCCTCATCCGATGTGATTCTCCTCATTAATTTCACATCATCTGCGAACAGACACACTTCTGAGTCTATCCCATCCGTCATGTCATTCACATATACCAAGAATAGCACTGGT